>JARFOC010011948.1:0-10720 GCA_031763485.1 Osmoderma eremita | reverse complement strand
CAGGACCACCATCTCGACCTTTACGTGTTCGCAGTACACCAGTTTCTCGTGCACGGATTACTAGAGCAGTGAATTTTGTGGAATAGGTGTTGGCCTGTTGGGAAACCGCTCAGCTAACAATCGACTTGCAGCAGCAGAATTCTGGCGTACTTCACCATGAATTAACAACATGTCACCGTATTCCCTGTTGGTCGACGGACCATTTTTACTTTCCTTATTAGGATTTATTCGGAAAAAATTTACGTCAAACCAGCAATGTAGTGACAACTAATGAAACAGCACGACAGATGGGAAAAGTTACAGACATCAGCCCACTTAGTAAAAAATTCACTAATAACCTATCGTTTAAGTTTACTTTGCACAAGTTGTTGATCAATCGTTTTTTTTGTCAGGGGAAAATACTTTAACCACTCCAAGTGCTTGGCCGTTGGCAACTTGGTTGTGTGGAACTCTCAATAAAGCCTACCCCCTAAAAGCCCCTCAAAGTCCTCTCTGGTGTCTAGAACCATTTGTATAAAATATAACGTCAGATACCGTCGGCTGCCTACATTTTCTCGGCCGTTTCTGCCCTACATCTGCTGTTTTTGCCTATTCAGTCCGTCATACTCTTTCGTGTACATGATTTTCCTGATGATTTCATGTATAGCGTTCTAGTTGTCAGCGGATTCTAACATTAACGGAATTAGCGTGTCAGGTGTTATTTCGCCTCCAGTCTTTACATGAGTTATCTTTCTTGTTTCTTTCCATCTATCGCACTCGAAAACTGTATGTTTGGCTGTATCGACCTTACCACAGTACATACAGCTATCCTCCACATCTTTTCCTATTCTTATGGCAAACGCTCGAAAACATCCATGTGCCGTCAAGACCTGGGTCAAGTAGTAATCGACATTTCGGTGTTAACATTTTATCCATGCCCTAAGGTCTCGAATCAGGCGGTTCGTCCATTGAGCTTTCTCTTCCTCCTTTTCCCATCTACCCTGCCATTCCGTCAAGGTGAGCTCCTTTGCCACACAACTTGCCACGTTTGTATCTTCCCCCGCGTGGTTGTAGGTGTATGTCCTCTCAATAACCATCAGGTCGATCAATCGTTTTAGCGTTAAAAACCGTTTATGTTGGTTAATCACCACTTAAAAATTTTTAAAAATAAAAAATAAAAAAAATTTTTAAACATAAATATCTCTCTTATTATGTAACTTTGTTAAGACATTTTTACGTTAATGACCTTATTTTAAGATGTTTAATCACTCCTTGAAAATAAAATCACAAGACCGTAAACAGTCTGTATAAGTTGCAGATTGCATTGCAACCTCGCCATTCGTATATTTTCATATATACGAATATCCGTCTATACATACATACAAACGTCTAAATATACAATTGTGTTTTTTATCCAATCTGGATTGTTTGTGCCTATTTTTGTTTGTTTTAGACGCAAGGTCAGCATTATGATTACTGCAATATCATGTGGATCTAATATAAGCACAAACATCCTGATATGGTACAATAGGATGAGCTAATAATTATAACGAATTACAAAGCAGCCTTAGTAGCGTTTACGATTTAATTTTTTCAAGTTATAAATCATTTAGGCGTGGCAGTTCGTTTTATTTATTAAATTGATATTAATTAATTGAATACATATTTTCATTAATTCTACATTTGCCATTATGTTAAGGTTGAAACCGGGTTTTGTTAGCTTAGTTAAGATTACGCACTACAGAGAAATCTTTGCATATTTTTGCAAGATATGGGAAAATAGCATTAGGTATATCTTAAGTTTCTACATGCCAACATTCTTATGTTGAAAAAGATTTTGTTCAACGCTTTTACTACCCGAAACTAAGTTACAGTCATGTAACTAACAGGTTAAGTTGAAAAACAAGAACTAAAGCCATTTTTAGTAGGCTTAAGAAGCATACATAAATCTTCAAAATCATAGTTCAAATTATTTTTTATATTCTCTACATATGTATATTCCTAATTGCAGTTCTCTCTGTGAACGCATGTGAGCATAATTTTATTTCACTTATTTGAATGTTGCAAAAAAATCTTAAGACAAAGCTTAACTAGCATATTAATGTTTCGTTTCTTGCGATCAAGTCTTTAAAAAGCGTTTTATTCAAGCTCTTTCCTTTTCTTTAGTAACAATGCTAAATATTCCAAAAAAAAGAGATAGGTCCACCAATGGAAGAAACATGAGAAACACTGTGCTTAAAGCAACACAATAGAAACTATGAAAAATAAAGCATGTTGATGTAACATGTATGTAAAAACGGTGTTTCAATTTATTATCAGTTCTAATTAAGGTATTTAATTTTGTTGAATTATATTTACTGGCAATCAGAATTTGCCCTGATTAACGATCAGTTGCAATGGCAAATATTACGTGGTTATTTAAGTAATTTCATCAGAAATTGTATTTGAAATCCATCATATTTATGATTACATTAACGGTGATGGATTAATCAGTAATTGATTACCCTACCAATTCTAGATAATCTATTTATGTAACAATGTTTTACTAACATATTAATAACTTCAACGTTACGATTTGTAAAGTGACATCAAAAAGAAAAAAAAACAATTTAAACTATACAGGGGATGGCATTGAAGTAAGTGTTTCATAATCTAATGCAGGGCCATGACTGTCCAACGTGAGGCCCGTCACTTTTAATGTATAAATTACCCTCAAATACGAAATATGCACACAAATAAAAATAGGTGTGACGCCATTTGCGACTGATAGAAGTTACTGGAAATTGGACCGACCTTGCTCGATCACCCTCGAATATTCGAGAAGCCACGCGCACGTATATAAGAAGATTGCGTCAAGCGGAACGGGCAGAGTTAGTTAATAAATGTTCTACTTTGCGTTACGTACCAATTCTAAAGCCTTTTTAAGTGAAATACTCGGTGAAATATGTCTTCGCAGAAAAGAAAAATAACGAACGAACATCGAGTTTATAATGACCGTTGGGAATCAGACTACTTAATCACAAACAACAATAATAAACTTCAGTGCATTGTTTGTATGCAAGTACTATCGATTCTCAAAGAATATAATATGAAACGACATTACACTACGTTGCACGAGAAAACGTTTCAGAAATATACAGGAGAGTCAAGTAAGGCTATCATTACGGATTATAAAAAAAAACTAAAACAACAAACAACCTTTTCTATAAAATCTGACACTGATAGCAATTACAGTATTGCCGCTTCTTACGAAGTAGCGCTGGAAATTGCCAGAGCGAAGAAACCTTTTAGTGATGGAGTACTTATTAAAAATTGCACAATCAAAATGGCAAAACAATTTAATGAAACAAAAATTGCCGAAAAATTCGAAACAGTCTCAGTGTCGCATCAAACAATTGCAAGACGGGTGGACCATATTAATAAATATGTACCCAAAAAACTGCATGACACGGTTGAAAAATGTAAATATTTTTCGGTATGCCTGGATGAAAGCACTGATCTGTCCGACATTAGTCAGCTTGTAATTTTTATCCAAACTATTTAAAACGACTTCAGTGTAGCAGAGGACATGATTGATCTTATTCGTCTCCATGGTACAACCAAAGGTACGGATATTTTTGAAGCTGTAGATAAGGTGGTGTCAGACTACGGGCGGATTCGATAAATGTTCCTGTATTGTCGCTGATGGAGTCAGCGCTATTATAGGAACTGAAATTGGATTTGTAGGACTCTTGAAACAAAACAACGTCAACTGTCCTGTGATACATTGTATTGTTCATCAAGAGGCCCTATGTGGAAAATTCTTACGTCAAATGAATGGCATGAAAGTGGTTGTTAAAGTTAGAGGGGGCAATCGTGTTTTGACTCGCAGAAAGTTTCGTGATTTTTTTTGCCAAAGTAGATGCTACATATAGGAACTTGTTACTTCACACCGATATTCGTTGGTTAAGCGCCGGAAACTGTTTGCAACGATTCTTCGCTCTACGCAAGGAGATTCTTATTTTCCTGAAAGATGAAATCAAGTCCAACACTACAGAACTTAAAAATCAAATGGTAGATGCACAATTTTTGGCAGACCTTGCATTTTTCACAGACTTGACATCTCACCTTAACGAATTGAATTTGAAGCTACAAGGAAAGCAGCAGAATATTGCCAACGTATTTGGACACATAACTGGATTCAAGCATAAAATTAAGCTCTTCAATTCTTCATTAAAAAAAAAGATTTTTGATTATTTCCAAGTTATAAAGAGAATTTTGAAGAAATGAAGGGTTTTGAGGAAGTTTCAAATTTACCTCACATAAAATACATTGACACAATTTCGGAGGAATTCGAAAATCGATTTAGCGACTTTAGAAAAATCGAAAGAGAGATTTCAGTTTTTACTCAACCCCTTTCAATTTTAGTTGAGAATGTGACCAGAGCAGACCTTCAACTGGAATTATGTGATTTTCAATCAGATCCTTTTTACCAAGAAAGAACTGAAACTGGATTGGACTTTTTCAAGTTGCGGCCAGAAGAACGATACCCCAACTTGTGAAACTTAGTGCTTACACCTGGCTCGATGCTGGGAAGCACGTATCTTTGCGAAAGCAGCTTTTCCAACATGAACTTTATAAAGCCAAAATATAGATGTTCCCTCTCTGATAAGTCACTTACTCAGTTGCTTCGTTTATCAACAACAAATATTAAAGTTAATATTGATGCATTTGTTAGTGAAAACCAACATCCTCAAAATTCCCACTGATTTTTTTGTAATTTGATGTTTTTGAATAAATCAATAAATTAAAAATTGAATAATTAAAATAATAATATAAAGGCTTTGTATTCTTTGTATACCATATCTATTAAAACTCACTGATACAGTTGCATACGAAGTATTTTGTAATGCGGCCCTCCAAACCGTATTTCTTTTTAAGCGGCCCTTGGGACACTTGCAGTTGGACAGCTCTGATCTAGTGCGTCGTAGCATTTGTTGTGAACACAGAGTGTTCAGGAGTTCCGGGGCATACATTCTTATTTTCCCTAATAGACTGGACTATCCCCTACATATGTATGCCGAATTTGTATTTAAAAGCGGATATATGCAGAGATATACAGGGATTATATCGTTCTATTCTATTACAATTTGATTACTTAACCATAAGCATGGTGTAAATCATATGATTATGTACGCCCTGCTTGCACATAATACGGATGTAATGTTACTTGTTTAAACTGATGAATATCACAAATCATAGCGTAAGGAAAAATTAAAGAATTAAGATTAATAAATGAAATATTGTATACCGTGGAAATTATTCTTATTTCAAGAAAGTTAAATACTTTGGGTCTAGATATAGGATCCTTAAACAACTTTATAATGAACCATGGAATTCAATTCCATTTTATTCATTCTTTATTTTAATTTTCAATTCATTACTTTTTTTCAATTTCAAATAAATATGCCTCTGTTCCTTTTACAAGTTACAAGATTCCTCAACCTTGGTTTATCAATCACATTACAAATAATTATTTTATGTCAACCACATTTTATCGCGTTTGTATGTTATTTTCCACGTAATAATAGTTTCAAACCGAAATTATTAGACTAAACTATTGTCGCCTCAACCCAGTCCACACAAATCACTCCCAACTTATTTGTAGTAAGTTCTTACGATGGTTTCTACTAAGTAAGTATCCATAACTCTAATTCTAAAATATATTGAATTATGCTTTTTTAATAAAGTATGTAGGTGATGCAACAATTGTAAAAATTCGTCGATGTGAACTTTGACGCGTTCGGTAACATTAATAAATTGTTTATCTTCGTTTATCTTTGTTTTTTATTTGTTTAGAATAAGTTTGTTTTTCTTAATCAGGAAGTTACATCTGCGAATTGCAATTGACATTTTTTTTGTAAATTCTCGATATTTTTATCTTCGACTACTAATTTGCTATTATCAGCACAACTGCAAATATTTGTTTCCGATTCTGCTCTAACAGAAAGGATATCAGCAATAAATAGTATTCGAAGTTTGAATCTTCTGGGTAATCAAAACACAGCTTTATTGTTTTGCTGCAGCTTTCGGTTTTTATTTGAAACCATTATCAATAGTATTCTGACATACAGGCTGGCCATTAAAGTTAACAACTTGAATTTATCGCCAACATATCCCATCAGGATATATTGGTGCATCTCTCTTTTTGAAGTTGGTACTGACGACGAGTTGCTTGTGATTACCTGTATGACGTTTAAACATGGCCAGGGGGGTGCACTAGTATACCTTTGGTGTAAACCAGGGGTTACGCGACCAATAGAGGGCTCTGAGTGCAAAATTTTATCTAATAGAGGGCTCTAAGTGTAAAATTATAGAAGTCTGCATAGAGTATTATAAATTTATATTACAATTCCTTTAGTTGTTAGTAGTTGTTTTGGTTTTTACTTTTTGTTTAATCATTATCGTTATTTTTATTATTATTGTGTATTTCGTCTGTAAATATTGACGTGTCCCGAATTAATCATTATTTTGTTAACGCACGTCGAGCTAAGCATCGCCAGGTACCTAGACCCGATTGTACTTTTTAGTGTAATTATATTCCTAATGGCTATCTTTTTGTCGAGTAGGGTAGATTAATGTTAGAGCGAATTGTTTTCCTTCAGTCGTTAGTCTATAAGTTGCTATTGTAGAAGTCAGTATGTGAATAAAATTATTGCTAAATTGTGCGTTATTGTGTTTGAAAAATAAGTGGATTTAACAATTTTGTGCAGCAACAGTAATCCGAACAGTGTGTTTATTGTATTTCATCTAGCATTCATAAGCAAAAATGTTAATTCCAATTGTACATATAACATTCAGGAATGCGTTTATCGAAACCGTCAATGTGTGTTGTTTGCGCAACTTGTGCGCTCATTTTCTGAACAGAATTATAGTTGGAAATAGAACATGTGCTACTTAAAAGTCTGCACGGCAGAATGCATACACATTTTGGCACATTTTGTGAATGACATTATGCGAAAGAAGCTTGTATAGAAGAATGAATAGAATTTTGGTTGACATTATGCATCCTGTCAAGTTTGAAATATATAAGATTCGGCGCGGTAATCTGTTGTGTTGGGTTCAGAGACCACCAGAGGTGCCCCATCTGTCCTTACTATATTATCTCTGAACATGGCGAATTTTGTCTGAACTGAATCACCGATGTGAGTTTCTCCACGGAAATATGTGCGGATTTCCTAATAAAATCGCTTTTGAATTGTTTGTCTCTTACGATGTGTAACCGTTTTATACTTTCTTAATATTTTAACGTGTTAATTTAAATAATTAGTGCATAATAACGATGTCAGGTATAATCTTATACACAACATGTAGGGGCAGTGGGCCTATGTTGGCCCCCTTAAGTTAATTACCTCATATCTTTTTTAATTATGTATTTATTAAAGGCTGCTAAGCACCTACCTGCTTCTCATTGATTATAGATTATGGTCGGCGATTACTTCTTCATAAAAAAAGATATGGTAAAACTATATATGGGTTTTTTAAGGCCGTTCAAAAGGCCATCATAGGCAACAAATATAAAAAAGTGTATATTTTTCTTGTAGTTTCAATATACATCAAACAAAAATGTATTCTAACAAGTAAAATAATATAAATGAAACTATTTTGTACTAAAAATATTTTAACTCAAATCGTCGCACAATCTAGGTACACAATTCACAGATAAAATGTTTCCACTGATTGTCAACACCAGCGCATTCATTGTGACACCAGGAGTTGCATGCTTGACAACGGATCCACTTTTCACTAGACCGTGATTGCGAGTACAGTTCGTTGCAATAAATGCACGCTGCATCGTCGGTATCATTTAGTTCCGAAAATTCTTCATTATCATCACTAGAACCGTCTTGACTTGCAAAAACTTGCTTTTTTGCCTGCCTGACATGTTGTTTCCTTACTTTGGATACTTTTTTTAGCTACTTTTTCCTTTAATTCTTCCATCTGTGGAGTCGAGTTTAAATACCCTGTTTTCCCACGTTTTCTTCCATTTTTCTGGCTTACAGTACCTACTGGAGTTGCAGGAAAAGGACAAATATCTTTTAACGAGATGTCAAGGACTGCTGATGATGACCGGAGTTCTGACCGGATTGCCCTGGTTGCTGATCACTTTCTGATCGTTGTGGTTGACTTTCATGATCCTCAAATGGGTCGTCCGGAAGTCGTCTGTCTGTTGTTAATGATGGAGAAAATTCTCAATCCTCAAACACATCTGGGTTGAAAGGATAAATAGTCGTTTTTTTTTGAAGGAGTTTATTGCGTTCAGCGGCAGTACACTTTTCAAATAAGCTCGATTAAACAGACTTGCCATTTTAAATTGTGTTACTGTTTTACCTAGGGTCTGGCGCAACCACAACTCGAGTTCTTGGTCGTTGTAAGTATGCAGTGGTCGGAAAAATCCAACGTCCAAAGGTTGAACAACAATACCATTCTCCTTTGCAAACTCCAGAATTTCAAGGCCCTTGTGACCGCCATGCCCATCCAAAAGTAACAGAACCTTGTTGTCTTTGGATGCTCTCGTATACCTTAAGAAATTTTCAGCCATTTACAAAAAATTTCTGTAGTCATACAACCTTTTCCTTGGGCGAAATATATGCTCCCTGGAGGTGCATCGTTCATGAGTTCGTCTTTCAATCTTTGTCGAGGGAAAATAAGAGCAGGAGGCACATATGTTCCAATAGCATTCATGGCACAAAGACGGTCATATGTTGACCACGCTCGGCGCTAGTAAGAGCTCCAATTTGTTTGCGAGCCTTAGCAGCGTAAATTTTTTCAGATTTCTTTTGTACCGTCGTTAAACCTGACTCATCCATATTATAAATATTTTCAGGAAGAAAGTCGTATTTGTCCAGAATTGTAGACAACGCAGTGAAATAGGCGCGTGTTAGGTTTATTAAATCCCTGGGCCCTGGTTAATGACGTACTTTCTGGTGTCCTTAAAGATATACATGGATTACGCTTTAGGAAGACTCTGACCCATTTCCATCCTGCCAGTTTGGTTTCGCGATTAAAAGTATGATTAATTTTATTTTTTTCTGCCACTTGATATACCAAGCTTACGTAACTCTTTACTGGTAAGACCAAAAAAACGTGTTTCCATGTCTATAATATGATCGGCTATTTCACTTTATACGGAGCTAGGGAATGTTGTTCTTCGTCCTCCCAAGTCACCCTTGGAGCAGTCTTGTGTAGCAAATCGTCTTCGCAGAGTTGTTTTGGGAACACTAAAAGTTTCTGCCGCCAGCTTAAATCCCATATTTTTATTTTGTACATGGCTCAAGGCTTGTTTCATGTCATGGTTCTCCCACGGTTGTCTTTTTTGGGTAGTCATGCCTATAAATAATAAAATATACAATAGTTGTCATAAGGTAGCGTATATTATTTGATTATATATTGTTTCCTATGATGGTTTCCTGGTCCATCATTGGAAACCACTCTGTGGTCCATCACAGGCAACTGCGCATAGTAATATTTAAAATCTCATAGAGCCTGTTTTGTTTAGTTTAACCTAAATTTCAATGTAGCAATCGTAAATAGACAATACCTAGATACTAGAATTTTAATAGTAAAAATAAAAATCATTTATCATACTCACTATCAAGAGAATTGTGGGCGGATGTCTATAGTGGTTATGACATCAATCTGAAGTTCACTTCGTTTATGGACACTCTTACATTTGATTATGAAAATGCTTTTCCATTAAGCGAGTATTACTAAAAAAATCGCATAAATCATGGATCAGTAACGAAATTAGGCGTTCCAGCATTGTTTTACGCGACTTATTTATTCTACAAAAACAATATCCAGAATTAAAAGAACGTTATACTAAAGCTAAGAAACAACATAAAAATTTAGTAACGGCAACAAAAATAAACTTTAATACTAACTATATACTTAACTCTGAAAATAAAAGCAAGGCAATGTGGAACTTGAAAACACAAATAACTAATACTTCTACGTAGAGTAAACCGCCAAGATAACATTACTATAAATGAGAATGGGGTACTTATTAGTGATCCTGCAAATTTGGTTAACAATTTCAATCATTACTTCCAAAATATACCGCTTCAAGTCGTATCACAGATACCTGCCTCAAATTTAGCTGATCCGGCTGTAAACTATCCCACATGGATGTTTCTTTTCGCTTGCACACCTGATGAAATTTGAAATTATCAATAAATATCAACACGGTTTCAGGAAACAAATCAACATCTATTGCCTTGATTGGTTTTTACTCCCAGATCCTAAACTCTATTGAAAAGCATAGGTTTACATTGGATATTTTCTGTGACTTACACAAAGCCTTCGACTGTGTTCAACATGATAGACTGATCGAAAAGTTAAGCTGGTATGGTACAAGAGGCAAAGCAGCGGACTGGTTTGCTTCTTACTTCAAAGGCAGAACTCAGTTTGTTAGGATGGTGTTTAAATCGCCTAATGATTAAACTACCGTGTATAATTCCCAATGGCTTCCTGTGCACTGTGGGGTAGTACAGGGTTCCGTATTGGGTCCAACGTTATTTAATTGATACATCAATGATATAGCCTTGTTCTTAGCTGACATTTATTTAACAATGTACGCTAACGATATTGCAATGTTAATTACACCGGACGCTGATAGAGCACCGACTGAGATATCTGTAAACACTGTCTTGAATGTCTTATACGATTGGTTTTCCAATAATAAATTATCCTTAAGTTTAGA
>JARFOC010011937.1:0-10721 GCA_031763485.1 Osmoderma eremita | reverse complement strand
ATAATATCGAAAAACCTAAAGATGTGTTTGAAAATATAATTTAGCAATGTTACTATAACAATAATACGAACATACAATTTTAACGAAGGAATTAATTTATCAAATAAATTATCTAATAATCTGTGTATGTGTGTATGACGTGTATCACCCTCTTCTGTCTTCCTGCACCCTCGTCCCTCGTTCTACTCCTTCCAAATCTTCCTCCACTACACTTTTCCAATCACTCCTTCTTTAGCATTCGTTTTCTTAATATACTTTTCCTTAATTTCACTGACAGATTTTACTTTCCTCACTTATCAATTTGTCTTTTTATTCTTATTTAATTTGTTGCTCCCGTTACCATCTCAAATATCCCTGTCATCATTACCAAGGCAATCTATTATTATGTGCTGTACCGCGACGTAACTGCTGTGTCGGCGGTTCCCAAAATATACTAGTAGCATACGGCCTTCCTGGTCGCCCACGAGACTCTATGGTGGCAATTAGAGCTCGGCTAATTCCAGTGGCGTTTCGTTCTTCGTCTGCTTTACCCGCGATGTAGTATATGAAATTACTGCAAAAATTTCTGTTGTGTGGTGTCGTGTGATGTGTGATTTTTTAATGTTCATTTACAAGATATAAAAACAATAAAGTGTTCTTTGATTTAGTAACATTTTTTATACCCATCAACCCCGCGGACTGGACGGCAGTCACGTTCGTATTCAATTAACCCTGATGATAAACAATTTATGATAGCGATAGAGTCCCTCGCATAAGAACCTAATACATCAATGCTAATACGATAACTGTTTTATTTAATAATTACTCTCTTATTTTACTATTTTTATTGTTCTTTATTTCATTATATATATCACTTCTAGCGCCATTACTGTCTATGACGTCACACAACAAACATATAACACGCTTTATCTTTTTTCTTCATTAGGTATTATAAATTATAATCTTAAATAACTAATATATGTATATAAGTCACTTATAGTTATAATCAGCTAAATAATCGTCAAGATATTTCGGTGGTTTACAAATTCTTTTCGGTCTAGTAGTTGACATTGTGTTCGATACATTTTCGTTAATTTCGGCCAACGATATTTCATTGTTATCTTTATAATCAAAATCGTATTCATACAATAAATCTGTTTTAAATTCTAAATCAATAGTAGCATTGTATGGCCTTAGAAATTTTCTATTTCGCCTTTTCGTGCCAAATACATCTTTAACGATATAAGACCTGTCATTAACAATGCCAATTAATTTTCTCTTTCCCATTCGTTCCCTTTTTGCATTAAAACATCACCAATAGCACGTTTTACAATTTTTTTAGCGGTTCTATCATAATAATGCTTTGTACTTCTAGCTTTCTTTTAGTTTTTGTTTGTAACCTGTCACTGTCGTGAGCGATTTGTTCAAGGTTCTTGGAAGAAATTGGAATTTTAGTTTTTACTGTTCTATTCAAAAAAATCTGGGAAGGAGATAATCTTATAGACGGCAAAGGAGTATTATTGTATTCTAAAATAAGTTCCGAAAGTAAACTTATTTGGCCATTTGATTTTTTTAATATCTCTTTAACAATGTTAATTGCTTTTTCGGCATAAGAGTTAGATTGATGGTGATGAGGACTTGAAAATATAAGATCAAAGTTCCATTGCTTTGCAAAATTCTGAAAGTCAATAGAATTATATGGCATATTGTCTGAGTGAAATGTTTCCGGTCCACCAAATTGGCAAAATTTTTCTTAGCAAAATCTAATTACATCATCAGAAGTTTTGCCTTTCGTTTGCGTACATTCAATCCAATTTGAATATGAATCTACTAGTATTAGAAATTCTTTATCGTTAATTTCAAAAAAAATTAGAAAACATGTATTGCCAAGGTCTATTTCGAATAGGATGATGAATTAATGTCTCTTTTTGATTTGCTCTTTGATTTACTTGTCAATTTTCACACGTGGAAATATATTCTTCGATATCATTCGATAGTCTAGGTCAATAAAATAATTGCCCCGCTCTTAGTTTTGATTTAACTATGCCGAAATGAAAACTGTGTATTAATTTAAGCATTCTTTTCTTAACACAACAGGTACAATTGTTTTATAATCTAATAATAATATGTCATTAGATAGATATATCTGATTTTTTAATTTAAAATAAAATTTCAATTCGTTATGTAAGTCTTTGTGCAAGTAATTCATGTTTATACAAAATGTTTTTTTTTGATAAAGTAAAAAAAATCCTGCCTTGAAAATATAAGCTTACTTGCCCCAAGCTTACATTTCAATTGTCCTCCATCGATTTCACCTGTCTGAATAAATGAAGCCTAAAATACACAAAGAAGAATTTAAACACTCGCCTTAATAAAAAATTTATTAGTTTTATTTGATACTCACAAAGAACGAGATGAGAAGCAAAATAAATGAAATTCCGTTATACACTTTTTGGGTCGTCAGTGAAGAAATAAAAAACTTTTCCAATAAAGAATTTATGAAGTTCAGTTAATGGAATCGAAAAGTCCGGTGTATTAGAGGAATAGGAAATTTCGACTTGAGAGTTTAGCTGAGTGAGTGGTTGTAATTAAATGGAAGAATTAGTTAAGGGCGCCACCTATCAATATAGGTGAAACTTGGCGTGAATTAGAATTTCTAGACCGTTTACCAGATTTATAAAACTTCGAAATGATGTTGCTGCAGAGGCAGGGAAAATTAAAAAGTAGTCAATAGCTATTGTTGGGTGAAATTCTTGCAATTAAAACCGATTTTAAGCACTTATTTAAAACATAAATCAAGTGTACACCATATATTCAACTGCATACTGGATCCATAAATTACCGCTCTATTTTTAAATTTTAGACAATTTATTCTCAGATTGTGCAACATTTCATTCAATTATGAAAAATATTTTCTAAACATTGCGTTGTAATCAAAGATCCTTAACCCAAAGTTTTCTTAAAAATTCATAGAAACCCGTAAAAAACTTTAGTAAGATAATGCTAAATGTTATTATCACGAAAACAGCATTATATTCTTTAAAGAAAAGGAGTGTGTTTTAAATTATTTTTAAAAACGAAAATCGTTAATCATGCAACACACAATACGCATGTGTCGTGAAGTTGCCCGCAAACCGCCTCTAGGCAACAGCTTCACCTTCACTCTATTGAGGTAAGTGAGTGGGGGTGAGTGGATATCTTATTTCCCGGCTGTCAAATGGCTTTTTTCTCAACAAAATAATAAATAAATAAAACCCGATTTTTCAAAACAGCGAAGGAAGGTAGCAAGGCGAGGCTGCATGTACAAGATAACGGACGATTTTCTAGGTGGGTATCATCTCAGAAAAAAGAAATTCGTCGGCTTGTGATCGCCCAAACTGTTTTCGTAAACATAACCTCGCTTCTCTCTAAATGAATATCATCTTTCTAACGTTCAAAATATTTCTTTTCAGATTCAAAAATGGACGATGAGGCGGTGATTGCGACCAACGACGACGCTAGTGAATGCAAGAGGGGCGCTGTACAGCTGGGTTACTGGCATGATAATTATATTCCCTTCTTCATAAAGCAAAGTCAAAGGAGAGCGCCTGAAATTAACAGAGGGTATTACGCCCGCGTTAAGGGGGTCGAGAAAATCATACATAAGTTTTTGAATAAAACAGGCAGCAACGCGCAGATCATAAATTTAGGATCGGGCTTTGACACTTTGTATTGGCGTTTGAAAGATCAGGATATTAAACTTTATAATTACGTTGAGATTGATCTGCCCTCCGTTACAGCACGAAAATGTTATTTGATAAAACGGAATAAGCAGCTATTGCAGAGGATCCACGAGAAAGACGGAGAAGTGAAATTAAGTTCTACAGATTTACATTCGGGGCCGTATCATTGTATCGGGGCTGATCTAAGAAACATAAACGAGTTGGAGAACAAATTACATCAAGCGGAAGTTAATTTTTCACATCCCACGTTATTTATAGCCGAGTGTGTCTTGGTGTACATAGAAAACGATTGCGTAAACCGTCTGTTGTCGTGGATAGCATCGAAGTTTCCGAATTGCCTCTTCATCGTATACGAAATGTGCAATATGAACGACACGTTTGGAAACGTGATGTTGGAGAATCTGCGTGTCCGTGGTTGTAATCTCGCTGGGATTTCAACCTGCAAAAATTTAGAAATGCAACAATCACGATTTCAAAGGAATAACTGGCTCGCTGCGAAAGCTTGGGATATGGTGTCTGTTTATTATTCATTGCCCAATGCCGAGAGGCAAAGGATCGAGAAATTGGAGTTCCTAGATGAGCAGGAGTTGCTGATACAGCTTTTCCAGCATTATTGCATATGTTTGGCTTGGACGACTCCAGAATTTGCCGATTGTGATTTCGAGTAATTAAATATTTCTATTATTATTAATAAAAATATATTTTTAAAGTATCATTGCATTAATGTATGTATTTATGTATAAATTCGAGACGGAAAAGGTTTATATATTTCGAAAATATAATAAAAGCGAAGTAAAAAATTAATTCAATTGAATTTTCGATTTTTTATGGTCGACTTCTAATGTATATTATAATGAACGTGTTTTTGCCAAAGTTTAAAGATTGTTCATTGTGTGTTTAACACTCTTAAGTGGAACATGTAAAATATATAATTTCGGTTCTTTGTTTTATTATCGTTTAAGACTGTATTTCACACCAGTTCTTTTCCTCAACTTATCTTGAGCAGCCTCTATTACTAATAATTACTACTATTATTACTGTAATGCATTGTGATTGTTTTGAAGATTTTTCTTACTTAATATTTATAATTTATGAAATATTTAAAAATAAAGAGATGATAATAATCTTACCATGCCATAATATTTCTTTCCACATTTTCAACATAAACTGGGTAATAAATAACAACAAATTTTCAGGTTATTTTTACTTTATTAAGAAGGTATAGTGAGGGGCCGTTGTAGAAGGGACGGATTATCGAACCTGGCAGATGTCATCCCACCCACAAGTAAGTAAGGTATAAAATGAAAATTGCCGGACTATAAGAAATATTATTGAAGGGAAACTAGCGGAAAAGCAATTCACTCCATGGTATTCGGTATAAGAAAATCAGGGCAATGGAGGGACCGTTTTTATAGTACAAGAAAGAGCGAGGATATAGAAACTAAAAACTACAGACAGATTAAAGAATTCATCTATTGAATAAAATTATGTTCTTTAGTGATATTCTAAATTGCCTGCAGGAGTTACCAATGCCTATCTTTCTACAGGTCTTATTGAGAACCATAATTCCTACCTACCTAAACTATAGTCTGTTTTTAAACTAGGAGTTGCGTTCTAAATTCTCCGCGCTAAAACCTGCATCTGCGATTGGTGATATTAGAGGCTTTACAAATATTTCAAATTTACCGCCAGAATGATCTATAGTGATTTATTTGGTAATATTTGCAGTGTAAATGTGGCTTTTTCATTTGCTCCTCTTACTTTAAAAACAAACTATAGTTAAATACAATGAAATATGCGGATAATTTCAAGTTCTAGTTTAATGCATACCTATATCAGCATCTGTTCTAAGTTTTGTTCGTTTTTATATATACAACAGCATACTTCTAAAAAATATATAAACTAGTAGTATTTCAAACTCAAAAAGGATTGGTCGGCATGAATCTGAAGTTCTTATAAATGCAATAGCCCTAATAACTGCTTTCTGTGTCAAAAAGGCTTCTGAATGAGGGTATGCAGCCAATAATCAAATGACGTACTGAGGTATTGAATTTCAGTATATAATTTTCGCAACGAAATAGCCGACATTTGACAGCGATAATTCGATAATGTTAAAACCATACCAACAACCAAACACAACTTCAAATACAGCAAATACATAACAATGTCAAATCGAATGATATTGCGGAAGCGTAGGATTTCTTCAATCAGAGCGTTGCCAGTTGCATAGATAAGGTAAGTTGCAGTTGTCAACGCACTTATCGGACATTTGTCTATTTAGTGTTGACAGTCTTCCTATTTTATTTTTAACTGTAATCTATCTACTCATATATATATATATTTAAATAAGTCATATCATGTGCGTGCTTTGCAATGCGTGGCAACCATGTAATGACAGGACTAAAAGTCGAAAGTCGATTATTTAATTGCGAAGACTATGTTTAATACAGTGTAATCAAAGTGCTGAGAGATACGAAAGTCCTCAATCTACGAAATAAAGCTTTTTTTTAATTCTTTTATTGCGATGCCTTACTATTCCTTCCAAAGTAGATTTTGGTACAGTATAGCACCTAAAAATTTTGTGGATTGACTTTATATATCTATAATAATATCATAAATACTTAAAATTCGGAGGAGGCAAAGCTGTTATAGCTAGAGGGCGACACATTACATTATTACAAGAAATTTGAGTTATTTGTTATTACGTCACGTGGATGACGATGGATTGTGTCTTTAAATTGAAACTATACTTGAAGTCTCTACAGACATGTTTTAATTCGAATTCAAGAGTATTGTTTGTTATTGAGTCTGTTAAATGTATTTAACACTCAATCTTCATCAATTTCGATAATATTCGCCGTACTGCGTACGGTTATCGCGGCTTGTCTGTCAATCATATCGGTTTTGCATAGCCCTCTAGACCTGTCGGCATTGTTGCCAAATGCATAAATCACTTTTTCCGCATATTGTACCCGTTTAGTGTTCTATTTATAAGTTTTATTACTTAGTTTCGTAATTCGGGGGGAAAATACGCGGGCGCGAAATGGATTTTTTACTCCTTTTATATAATCCCTTCGCTCGCTTTTACTCCGATATGCCATAGGCGTAGGTGTGGGGGATACAGGATGGCAAAAAAAACACGTAAAAACCGGGATCGGTGTATAGGCGTAAGATTATGGACTTTTTTCGCGTCGAAATGTGGTAGTTCACCACTTGATTAATCTTTGCCATCTCTCTCTTTTATATGCTCCCCTCGTCGAATGAAGTGAAAATTGGGAAAAACGGATTTTGAAAATGAATTGAGATAATTCCCATTTTCTACTCGATTTTTACAGATGTGCCGACGTAAGTGCCCCCCAGCTTCCGTACGTAGGTGGGTATTAAATTATATAAAGGGAATATAAACCGCTCCCCTTAACCCCTAAAATCGTAACTGATAATCCAGACGTCGGGAATTAATGTGTATCATTAATAATGTGACGTACTGGATCCGTGGTGTATTGATTGAGCGTTTGCCATTAATTTGTGGGATTACCCGAATCGTAGCACCCGGAATTCACGCTGTTACTGCAAGAGGGCGCACGAATCAATCTTCGTGAAGGTATATTTATTATTGGCCGTGTTCTGTGAAGTGACGAAATTTAAGTTCATTTGACTCACCATATGTCATATTATAAGAATTAAGTTCTGTGTTCACGATGAGTGAAATGTATGCGTAAATATTTATTTCTCTAGGAGAAAAGCGTCGATACACGAAATTTTTTCAAAGTTCCGGAAATTGTATTATAATTTGTTTGTTTTATTAATCTTCTTCTTCCTTCCCCTCCATTTGCTTCTTGGGGCGTTCTTTCGGGATTTGGGCCGGTTACCTGAATCTTCCTCCACCCATTGCTTCCGTGTTTTGCTATTTTCGGACATTATTTCCATCCCCTCTATCGTCTTCTCTTTTCTGCTTTTCCTATCTGTTGCATCCTCTTTATTCGCAGCCTGTCCTTCTTCTTCTGCGTTTGTGTTTCTTGGTTCATGGACTATCTTTGTTATTCTATTTGGATTTATCCTCACGAGGTACCCATTCCAGTTTAGTTGCCTTTTTGTTTTGTTATTCTTTATTAGTTTTTAATGTTTCTTTTACTGTTTCATTTCTGATTATGTCCCTCTTTATCTCCCCATCTATTTTCCTCATCCTATCTGTTTGACTTTTTCGCTCCATTTGACAATTTCAGTTTTATTTTTTCATCATCCGTAAATATGCTTCCTAGGTGCCTATGGATAAATTCAGTTTCCTGCATGTCAATCAAGTCTTGAATTGGGGATTTGGTTGACAACGAGAGCCCACGTGCTCTGGAGACATACGTACAGAATTTTATTAAATCTATTTGTGGTGTGTGGAATTCTCGGCACAGTATATTACTGATATTACCTCACAGTCCTTGCAGCTATTTATCCATTCATTATCATAATCTTTCTCGTTTTCGTGTTGATTTCCATTTTATGCTCTATTTGGTATGTTCATACGTTCATTATTCTTTGCATTTTTCCTTGCGACTCCACAATCAACACATTACCACCCATGTACGCCGGTACTTATATTGTTACTGGTTATAATCTGTAGTATCCCATTGTTTAATGACTTCCTTTCATTCGAATCCTTCCGATCTATCTCCTGCTATTTGAATGTGAAGTATTCTTATTACTTGTCTTACTTTTGCTGGACTTTCATCTCCTCCAAACATTTCCAAATTATGTTTCTTTCTATAGAATCAAGGGCTGTGTTTAGGTCAATAAATATCAGGATCTGTGTGAGCATCTCTCCTTTCTCATTATTGTTATTCTTCTGTTTTTATGGCCCTGAAAGCTGCTTGCTTTTATTATTCTTTACTCTTATTATTAGGTTCTTGATTCTGCAGAATAGTTTTCATTACGTTCTGTTTTTCGCTTTGCGTTAAAACCTCCTTCCATGCAGTTCTCCCTGTCTTCAGTATACTCCTTCTTATCCTTTTCTTAGCCTCCTCCTTTTCTTCTTTCTTACTTCTGGTTTGATCATGTTGTCCTCATCCAAGCAAGTTGTTTCTCGTTTTATTGCTACGTCTTCTGTCCTTTATCCTGAAGATATGACTATTCCATTGGTCTATTATTTATTCTTTTAGTATTTTAATATTTTCATTTCCGTGCTTGTTATCTTAGACTTAAGGTTTAGTCTTTAGTACCCAGTATTCACCATCACCTATATATCAAAAGGGGAACGAAGATGGTTTTATACATTTTTAATTTTTGTTTGCCTCCCTTTGGTTTAGGATAACAAACTTTAATGAATTAAACAAACTTATCGGTTGCCATATTCCTATTATTTATGCCGTCCTTTTGTGTTGTTTTGCTCTCAGATACCTTAAACTTTCAGTTGATTTTAGGTTGTAACCATCAATATTCATCTGTATTTTTTCGTGTTCTTTTATTACCCTCATTATCTGCGTTTTCTTAAAATATATCACTTAATTTAAATATATTGCTTCGCAACCTATTCGCTTAAGGATTTCTGCTTTTATGTTGTCGAGCTTTCCAATTGTTTAGGTCATTTCATCTATCATTATGCTGATATTATCTGTTTCATCTTGCTCTGATTCGATATCTTTTTCCAACACTTCTCGAAAGTAATCCCTTCATTTTGATAGTTTTCCAATCTTCCTCCTTAGCTTCTCCATAGTATTTTTCGCGTTTGTGACATTGGGAATAGGTGTTTAGACATAGTACTCACAGTTGCCTCTGTATCTACCTCCATATCTACATTTTTACCTTTAATACTTAAGTCACAGATAGAGACTTATTCTTGCAATTAGCTGACCTTAACTCACTCACTATAACAGTAAAAATGCCATTATCGGCGCATGGTTTATTGCTGGAATCACCATACCAGCAAAAGCAATGAAAGGGGTACAAGCATTAATGACGGACTCGAGTTTCTGCCTACCAGGCGCCATCAGCGTCTCTCTGAATGCTAAACCCACTTTCATCGCTAATGCGTCGCGAAGTCATTGCGAAATGTCTTAGCCACTTTTGTCTTCGTCACGACATACCCCCATCTAGGGGGCACCGGTCAAACACACAAGCCACCGATCCAAATGCAATAGAGCCAGTAATGTTACGTAACATATGTTACGTCATGGTTAAGCCGTTCCTGGAATCACAACAACATACGCAGTCCTTCTAGCAGGAATGACAGTCAATGCACTGTTCGAGCTAGATGAAGTGTACTGCATTGCTGGCTCTATTGCATTGGTCTCGGTGGCTTGTGTGTTTGACCGGTGTCCCCTAGATGGGGGTATGTCGTGTATTCCCTTTTCGGTTGGACACAAAACACTACCACTGCTTTGCTGGACATCGTTTTGGGTCGTGGTTTCTTCCACCGCGATGACATTTTACACCTTTATCTGTACGTTTCTTTTTTACTATATCACCTATGACTGGTTGGGTTTAATTTCACTTTATTTACATCCGTTTCACCGGGTTGCAATATTTTGACCTTCCTCGTCGCCAAACTAATGCTACAATCCCCGCACGACTGACCCCGTACAGAAAACTGGCCTTATTAATGAAACTTGTTTATTATCAGAACTTTAAGATACATTACACACATATGTCACATAGGTCATTAGTTTTAAAACATTAGGAGTCGAGTTATGAGGGGTTGCTATTTCGCAACTGACAAAATGATCCGATTGCGATTTGACGCACTTTCGGTTTTACGATTCTGTTCATTATATGATAAATCTCGCGAGCGGTAACCAGATCATGCCTGTTCATGATTGGAACATCGTACTGGTCCTAGGAGTAGAGTTATGCGGGGTTACTATTTCGCAACTGACAAAATGATCCGATTGCGATTTGACGCATTTCCGGTTTTACGATTCTGTTCATTATATGATAAATCTCGCGAGCGGTAACCAGATCATGCCTGTTCTTGATTGGAACATCGTACTGGTCCTAGGAGTAGAGTTATGAGGGGTTGCTATTTCGCAACTGACA
>JARFOC010011926.1:0-10721 GCA_031763485.1 Osmoderma eremita | reverse complement strand
TAGCTGCAGGGGGTCCACCGGAACCAGCAAAACTTTTAAAGTGGTCTATGAGAAAAAAAAGTTTGGGAGCCTCTGATTTAGATCAACGTGCTGTTGATCTAAAACATATTCATACTACTGTATATAACAAATACTATTACCTAATGAAAATTGGTAGCCTTAATTACTATGATAAAATTAAAAAGAAATGAAAATAACTCATATTCATCTAATTCCTAAAACATTAGACCGATTACCCAACTATATGCGCTTGCGGATCGAAGTTCAAATAAAGTGGAGTCACCCTTCTCATAGCAGCATCCGTTTCGCGTCCTCTATTTGTTCAGACACCTGCTTTATTTGATTTTTAATTATGCGTAGATAATAGCCGTAGATTTAGGGGGCGCTTCCTCTATATTAAACCGGGCGTTCAATTGTTCCTCTCGGTCCCGTCGCTGCGGATCATCATCGGGCAACTAATGAAATGCTTAATGTGCGACATGAATAATGGGAATTGCGAACAAACCTATATACGTACGTAGAGACAGATAGGGAGAACGGCGATTAATAATTTTGTTGTCGGGTGTCTGGAGAAGAAGTTTGCGCGAATTGTTTTGTTTGGTTTTAACCACATTTCAGACATATAACCATAGAATAAACCATGGTTCAGAGCTCAAAATTGCGACATCTAGGTGGTTGTGTTTTCTCTATGTCAAGCGCAGAATAATAGAAGAGGTAGGGACGATTGAACCATTTATGATGTTATTGTATAAAGCGAAATTAGGACAAAGAAATAAAATGAAATGTATACAAATTTACTTGAAGTATTTGTTGAAATTGTAAATTTTAATACGCCATTTCAGATCATAAATATTTCTATTTCTTCTGACATACCTGGCTCAAAATATTATCATCACATCTTAATGAATCAAGGAATTATAACCTTAACCTGCATTAACCTATAAAACGCTATTAAAGGCGCATGGTTTCTTGTTGGGATCACCATACTAAGCAGCAGCAATGAACGGCGTGTAAGCATTAAAGACTACTCGAGTTTCTGCGTCAGCGTCCATCTGAATGCTAAACCCACTTTCATTGCTGATGCGCCGCACACTTTATAACGAATCGTGTTATGGGTCTGGACACGGCGCCATCTAGAGGACGCCGTTCGAGACCGACACCAACGTAACGACCGCGATAGCGTCGGTAAAATAGTACAGTATCTAGAGTCTGTCTTTAATGAATACACCTCTTTCATTATTTTTGAATGTTATGGTGATTCCAATAAGAAACTATGAGCCTTTAATGATTGTATCGGTAATTGTTTTGGCACTTTCGATGTTTAATCTGTAATGGTTCGAAGAAGTACACACAACTATTCTATGAGGTTTTAAAATTACACGGCCCAAAAGAATTCAGCCCCTAGCTTTTCTCGTGGTTGATTTACACGATTCCAAAATCATTTTTCTGTTGGCAGGTTTCGCGAAAAACGCATTTGACGAGAGTGAGTTGACTAAAGGTAATTTATTAGTTCACGTAAGATTTTCAAGTCTTCCATCATCCACTCATTTCATTTTTAAAGTGTAATTATGGTAGGACACAACGTCAAGATCATGGATGTATGTAAAATATTTTCAATTATGGATTGCATTACAAATGCTTTTTTAGTCTTACAGAACTTATAGGTATCTATACTAAATGATCGCTGAAAAACAATTTGGTCAGATGGGTATGATCGAACCGTAATACTTATAATTGCAAAATTCAACTACTGAGGGCCTCAATTTTGATGCAAGTCTGGAAAATCATTTTTTAAACATTGATCCAGACGTAAAACGCGCCTTAAAATTCCAAAGAGATCTGAAGGTTTGTTTAGCCAGGTATCAAAAATTGTATAAGGAGCTTGAAAAACCTAAATAGCAATAGAAATAACAGATCTTCTGATAAAAAGGCATACCGTAAGAAATTTTGGAGAGCAGCTCATTTTTATCGGATTAAAGCTTAGGGGATGTGGCAGATCTTTCTAGTTTGGACAGCGGTTTTGTTGTAAACAAATACGCCTATTATCAAGCAGCGACCAACAATTACTTAATATTATTGAAGTTTTCATTATTTCTTTTGGCAGTATCTATGCGTTCGTAAGCGCAATGCACCTGCACTGCAAAAACAAATAAAAACTCGTCGTAGAGGAGAATCACCACAGCATAGATAATTAATTCGAATAACAGATTCAATGATCCGCTTTAGTAGGGTGAGCCGACGCACATTCATGAGATCCACTCCAGTCACGTTTTACGATGCCTCGCCCTCTTCCACAGCTCCTAATGGAAATAGTTTAATATGTGTATAAAGGTGACGAGTGGGTGCTGCCGGACCCCGGTGCCCCAGACTCTCTGTTCGTCGTTTGAACATTTATTAGTTTTTGGGGTGACCATTCGCATGTGATTAAAGCCGACCGGAATTTTAATACACGTCAAGGATTATTAATATCGTACTGGGGGGCCGGCCACCTTAGAAACACCCTATTTGTCATAAGAGATATATGCCGCAGATATATTGCTCGACTTTTATTACGTCCACCTATCATTTTTAATTAAATTTGAAAGGCGCACAGCGGTGAAGGTATTAATAAGCGAATAGCTTCAACTCACGCTGCCAATTTGGTGAATTATGATTTCTTCGAGTTAATAATTTTCAGGTCAAGCATTTCAGGTTTCGTTGGAAATAGCAATCATTATAACAGTGGGAATTGATCATAACTAATAAGCAGGATTAGCAAATTGTTTGCTTGTAATTATAAATGCATTTATGGTAATTCAATAGTTATTATTGTGAAGATCTTCCCATTTGTCTAACCTTTTAAACTGTAAATTGTGTGTTTAATCTATTTATGAGCAATTGATACCAAGCAAAATATTTCTCTTAAAATTACAATACCGGTGTTGTAACCCAATTGCTGTAGATATTATTAGATATTGCACTCGAAGTCAGCATGTCTTGCTTCTCCATGGTAAAATATACAAATATATTTGTGTTTGTCGATTGTGGTAACTTTTACACACTATGATGTAGTTTTCACAAACTAATTTACAATATTTTACAAAGCACACGTGTACTGTATGTGGTGATTTGGCCGTGTACGAGTTTGCGCCAATAGAATTATTTCCCTCGTTCGTTTTCCTATTTTTACTCAGAGAGAGTAACAATTTTATATATATTCTTTTAGTTATCGTAGGATATGGCGTAGATGATCTTGTGAAGTGTTTCTAGGAATATTTTACTTGAAATGAATTATTAACGGATTGGAACATTGAACATCGAATTCATCTGTATCCAGCATTTTAAAGGTATGTTACATATTTTGTACTAATTATTACAAAACTTAAATGTACGTCCATGCAATTATTGTCACTATTTTGTATGGTTTTTAATTATATTATTATTAATTTGTAATTATAAAAGAAATTGTATCTACTCTGCGTATTTAATATCATTTTTTATGGTTTTAGACTGTCAATTATGACGCCTTTTTCTCAAAAATAGCCTCAAATTGGGAAAGACCTCGATAATTCAAAACTAAAATGAGATATGAAGTTTGAGGAAGACCACACCCTGATGTTACCAACACTATTACGATCTGACAGATCGATGTAAAAATCGATTTGCAGCAGCTAAGAGATCCTCAAAATAGAAGGGATAAAATACAATCGAAAAAAGAAACATAGACGTATGAAACAGTGGGTGTGAAGAGGATATTCCCCAGGTAAGTTAATGAAATAATTAATAACGCCACGTTGAGACAAAATACACTGTTTTAACATATCTACTCCGTGAAAGAGCAAACTTAACAGAAACAAACCCACCACAGACGAGTGATTGAAGAAAATAAAATAATATCATAAGGAAACTTATTATCGGTATACATGCACTTAAACTTACTGATGAAAGAAAAGTGAGAACATGCTTTGCTTGTGCCTAGTAACTGAAAACTGAAAACAAGAATTGGTTCACTCAAACAAAAGTTGTTTAGTTCAAACACATTTTTCTTTAGTATCTACATACTCAACAACACTGTACTATTAATTGAAAAATTTTAAAAAATGTTAATATTCGCGTTTAGATTGTTACGTTTTTTTTTTTGTTTTCGGTATTTAAAGGCATATTTCCTTCGTTACAACGCTTGACCGTTGTCTGTTCAGTAGTTGCGTCAAGTTTGGCACAGTACTTGGCTTCGTTGAAGCTCAGGCAGTTTCCTTATCATTTCTTCCCACCTAAAATTCCATAATAGTTCTATATTGTTGCGGTCATAATCTTTTTAAATTGCGTTAAGCACTATAATCGTTTATTTTTCCCTGGATAATAAATTTATGGTTCGTTTAGAGTATTTATAAGGACAATAACTTTCCTTAGAGCAATATTTTATTCTTCTCCTTTCCTGTAGTGTTTGTATTTTGTGTCACTTTGCATTCTACCTTCGACGAGATAAAATGGATGTTTTCATAAGAGAGGTGTCCCAATATCTCTGTCATAAATACATTATTTTATTTATAAAAGCCGACAGAAAATAATAGGATACAGCGGGTTTAACTAGTAGAATTAAACAAACAAAAAATACCCTTACCACCTGAATTACTCTAGATACTCTATATTTCGGTAATTGAGCTGC
This sequence comes from Osmoderma eremita, assembly GCA_031763485.1. Classification (NCBI taxonomy): domain Eukaryota; kingdom Metazoa; phylum Arthropoda; class Insecta; order Coleoptera; family Scarabaeidae; genus Osmoderma; species Osmoderma eremita. Next base: position 6,076 of record JARFOC010011926.1, on the reverse strand, counting down.
CATTCTTTGTAGGCCTTGGAAGATACCAGATCACCAGTGGAATTTATACCTGTTTTAAAAGCGCATGCAAAACATTGTTATTACACCCAAACATTCAATATAACGATAAAATATGCACAGTACATTTAGTCAAGCACAAATATTATCCGCTCCGAAGTTTTTTATTTCCACTTAAGCTTTATTCCTAATTGGTTGCAAACATGATAGCGATATTTCCAGAAAGAATCTTCATATCTATTACCATAAATCTCACCTAGAGGACTTCTTTAATAAATCCTCCGAAAACGAACAACGAAAGGAGCACCACGCAAAACAATTGAAGCCTCTATATCGTTGTCGGAGAGTGTCAGACGTGGACTTGCAAAGTGCCGACATAAATTTGGTCGATTTCGGGTTTCAGCTTATCCTTTTTCTCGTGCACTTCTTCTCTTTGGGGCTGCGCCTTGGCGCGGAACGAGGCGAGAGGCAAATAAAAATGCAAGAAAGCGCGCTTTTTCCTTTCCGCGCTCCGCGAAAAAGATGCTGTTGAAGTCTTTATTTAGACGTGCGCGTATATCTACGTACAATTCCCGAACGAGAGAGGGGTATTTATATTCCATGTTAGATCGAGGGAAGCGATTCGGGCTTCTGTTGTGTCCGATTCGCTTTGTGTCAGTTTTATCGAGGGTTGGGATCGGCCGTGCCATCGGCGAGTTTCAGGATCACGCCTCGTTGCGTTGGACTTCTGAAAGAACATCTTTCCGATACGAATCGCAATTATTCGGAATTGACGCTGCAAAGAGGCGAAGTTATATGGTGCTTGCTATTCGTATATAGTTGCCGATTGTATACTGCTTAGCCTTTGTTATAAAACAAAAGACGTTTAAAAAGACGAGTCACATTTGCTATCTAATCTGCACTTTTCAAAAATTGTGTTTTAATTTAAAAGGTTACACAAACATCAAAAACTTAGTAAGCAGAAAATATGCCTACCAATTTAACTTAAACATTGACAGAATGGTTGTCAAGGTACAGTGCTGTGTAATAAAACCTGGGAGAACTCTACATGCCAATATCTAGTTATGTTGTACAGAAAAGAAATTGGGACATGTTATATCGTAAACCTGGCTTTATAATTATATTTCTCTTAATGATAGGTATATGAAAATTTGACTGTATAGTAAGCCAAAGATTCAAATAAAACACAAAACTTAAAAATTGAAAATAAAGAACTTCTTCTATGACTTCCCATAGTTCTTCCGCATTGCGAGGATGAATATTTCTTTTGTAAATATTTTTAATCTGAAGTCCCCCCACCTTTTCAATGGGATTTATGTCTGAACTTTTTGGAAACCATAGCATAACTTCTATGTTGTGATCCTGGAACCACTGCCTAACATCATGGGCAGTATGGACGGGACAATTGTCTTCCTGGAATGTGTAATTATTGCTTGAAAACGTTTATGCTACAGATGAAAGCATTACATGCTCCAGAATCCCTACGTATGTAGTAGCAACTAAACGTCTATCGATATCCCAGCATACACCTAAACTAGCGGAACTCACCCAGGCCCATGCATTTATTGAAAACCTTCCCGATTTCTGTGAATGGCAAATATAATTCTTATTAAGTCTTGAAAGCGGTGATCTATATACTCTAACTTTTCCGTTATGGAGAGATTGGAGGCATTTCTCAAGCGTAAATACTACTCTGTTCCAGTAGTTTTCAACTTTGTCGACATTATTTAAAGCGAGTAGTAATCGCGACTGCTTATTTTCGTCGGTTAATAAATTACTTGAAGAGGCAATAGAATTGTTTTAAATTTGAACATCCTATTCTTCGAGGGGCTGTTGATCTAGAAGCTGGGAAATATATTTCTGAAATTGCCTTCCATTTTTTCTTATGTAATTTAGCAAGGCCGCATCTTCAGCGTCAACGCTGCTTCTAGGACGTCCAGAACCAATTTTCCTTGCTAACAATCCGTTCTGCACCCACTGCTTTTTTTTACATAAAAGACCGTATCATTATTTTAATTAAAAAGCGTTGCAACTCTCCGTATCGACCAACCTTCTTCTATTTTCCACACAATCCGCGTTTTCATAAGTTGGTTTAGTTGTTGAGCATCTTTTAATGTTTTCAAAACTAATCTCTGCAAATTTACGGAGACAGATGACATTGACAGGATATTAAGTCATTTGACATTACATTACTAGGAGACTTTAATTGACAACCAAAATATATTTATCCCAGATTTTATCACACAGCACTGTACATAGGTATGTAGATAGTCACAGGAATTATTTCAAATAGTAACCTTTATTGTTTCGAAATCCGTGCAAGCTTTCTTCAAAAGAAGAAACATTCCTTGCAGGTATTTGTATTTGTTACACTTTTTGCCAATTTTTGAAAGCTTGGTTTGCGTGTCTTGTAATATAACTTGTAAATAATCTATACTTTAAACTATGAAAGCATTGGGAAAGAGGATGAAACAATTACTCAAGTAGCCATTAAGAAAATTCGCGGGCCTGGGTGGTATTTAATAGAGCAAGCAAGCAGCTGCAGCTGTTCTTCGGTGGTGAAAGAACATTGGAATGCTGATGATAAAAGATGATGGTGGTGACAGCTTTAGCCAGTGAAGGTTATTGTTATAAAATAAAAGATGCAAGAATTTGCATAATTTGCTAGATACTTTCTCTTCTGCTCTCCTATTAATTTTATCAATTTATGTTACTTGTTTGTTAGTTGCACATGGTTAAATAACTTTTTTGAAGGTAGAATTATGATAAATATGGTAAGAGTCAAGAGTGAGTTTTAGTTTTCAAAAATATGTTGATTGTGGCGTTCTAAGAGCAGGATTGTTCTCGGAGTGCTACGCCTAACATTATATTTTTTTCTTTGTGGTTTTCTACTGAGGATGGCAACTTAGTTGCCGAAATGCGTATTCAGAGTTCTTTGCTCAACAAGGTGGTAAGGGGTATTTTTTAACTTAAAAATATGTTCCCATGTCGAGACCAGAAAGAATTAAGCTATGGTGCCAAATCCTTTTGTAACCTGTTCTTATACCAAACGTAAACTGTTGTGGGAGAAAGACCAGCAAATTCAAAAGTTGGCAAATAAAGGGCATCCTAATGTAGTATATAGAAAGGAGATAATGAATCTATCACCATCACACTACCATAAACCTAAATAGTTAGAGAATGAAAGAACATAACTACCTTGCTGTTGATTACAATATAAAACGCGAGCATAAAAATTGCAGCAACTTTTTTTGCTTTCTGGCTCAACTCGATGTAATTTTAATTGCTGCGTATTATCGCTGGCGGCGGCGTTTCGTTCCGCTGAAGGCTATTTGAATTATCAGGGTATGCACCTGCATATTAACATGGCACATTGGCATCAGGATATCGACAATTCCCTGGTGTAGGAAAAATTGCACTTACAGACGGTTTTTGCCGACCAGACGTAACGATAAATACGTTATTACTGTTTCATTATACTCGTAGTTTTATGCTAAATTATGGAGCTTAACGTATAACGACCTATGTACAATGCTTTGGACGCAATAAGTGGATATATTGTAAACGAAAGCGACATTAGAAGTAGACATTTTTGAAATGTATTTGGTTATTATTTCATAATGTATGTCATATTCTGTGATCCTTCATTAAAATTAAAGTAATTAACTCGTCTGTAATTGTAGACGTCAGTCAAATCTTGAAGTATAATCAACTCAAACTGTCATTAAAGCTATTAAAGCCAATTGGGAAATGAGGATAATAAATTTACAGAAAAGAATGGAAATAAAACAAATGTCAACCAAAATCGTTGCATCTCAAAACACGCTTACTTCAAAACGGGAATTTTGATGGGTGCCAAGTTTGTAACTCGTATGTACTGCAATAGATATGTAGACAAAGGTTGTATTTCCAAAAGAAAACAAAATACCTTACCACGACATTCATTTTTGTCTTTCGCAACGTATTTTATGAATGAAGTGGTTAGAGTATGACAAGAGAGGGAGAGAATCTTCAATACAATTCTTGTCTAGAGAACCCCCTCTTTAGAATAGTTTGAAACCACTAGTCAGAATATTGCAAGAATATATACTTCCGAAAAATCAGAACGATCCACAGCATCCCAGGACTAAATTTTGTTGAAAAACATAGGCCACCGTCCTAATGTACGAATGAAAAAGTAGAAGAATTGCAAGGAAAAATATTCAACATCAGTATGGCTTTCAATGTAGTAAAATAGAGTATTTCCTTCAGGCTCCTCATTTCTTCCTAACGGATAGACCAATATTGTGATAATTGAAAAATTGAAATTATTGTAACCCAAAATAGTCGCGAATTATTGAAAACCCAAAACAGTCAGTTCCAGCTATGTTTCCTCCTTCTGGATTTAGGATTAAAGCTGAGGGAGGTTGGTAAGTCCACGCGCACTTAAACTATCCTGGAATAAACATTTATAGTTCTCATGTATAAAAGAGCAAAACATGCGCAATACGTTTTCGCTTTAAATATTTCGCTTTATGTTTTGCTTTTTTTGAGAAAATATAATAACAATAATAATAGTAATAATAACATGTATGTTTACAGTACTGTATAAAAAACAATAAAAACATACATTATGAGTATAATTTTGATTTTTACACATTATTGTACTACCTAATTAATGTTTACACAATAATAATAAAACAAACAAAATTTGGTAGGTTAAAACAAGTAGAGAAGACAATAAGAGAAAAGAAGAGGAAAGACACGATATTAAGGGTAAATCCAGATTAGTTGTGACACATAAACCTGTTGTAATTTGTGCACATATGTACAACAGCGGATTTGCTCAAAACATTCGTTCTAGCTCTAGGTATCTGCAATAGTAAAGTAGATCTTGTATGGCGACTACTAGGAATCGCGAAGTTTATTTGGTGTAGAAAGTCCGGAGAATCTATCTTATGAAGAAGTAAATTGCATAAAAAATTCTAGGTATGGATATCGCGCCGATCGAATAAGGACTCAAACTTATGTAGCACCAACAGGCTATTGTAATCTGAACCCCTGTGTGGATATATTCCATCAGCTCTGAAGGACGGATATTTTAAAATTCTCTTCGGAACTCGTCCAATAGATAATTGTTGGTAGGTGTACAATGAGTACCACACAGCTGAAGCGTATTCTAATTTACTCCGTACTTGCGAATAATACAACGTGGTTAGAGTTATTGGGTTAATAAAATATCTACAAGATCTTATGAGATAGCCAAGCATTTTGGATACAGATGTGCAAAGACATGTGATATGTTCATTAATCGTAAGACCAGTTGACCATTGATTGGTGTCGCAGATATAATCATAGGTTATAGTATTTGAACATCTAGCATACGATACAACGACACATTTATTGACATTAAGGGTAATATAATTTTTCTGACACCAGAGATTGATCATGTCTAAATCCCGCTGTAACTTCCGGCAGTCATCGCTACTATTTACAGTTGTTTATATCTTAAAGTCATCGGCATAAACTAAAACATGACAGTTCACCTTGTCAAAGAGATCATGTACGTATATATTAAATATCAGAGGTCCTAAGTTGGAACCCTGGGTAAATAGGTACGGAGCTGATTTAAAACCTTTGTCAAATACAAATTTCCGCCGATTCGACAAGTATGATCTTAACAACAAATGAAGGTGAGAAAGCCAGATATTCCAGCTTAGCAAATAATACTGAGTGGTCGATAGCGTCAAATGCTTTAGAAAAGTCAGTATACACAACATCCACCTGTTTGCAACTATCCAGAGCATCACTAATGTACTATGTTATATAAGATTTGTAATCGTTAATCTACCTGAGAGGAGTCGATGCTGTTAGTCTGACATATGCGTATGTACACTCGTGGCCACATAAAAGTTTCCAATCGACAAGCAAGTTTTTAGAAGTTTTTACAGTGTACGAGTGTGTTTATACTAGTCGGCATCGGATAGTGGAAAGTGGCGGTGTTTTTTTTTATTGAAGTATGTTATTAAGCAAGAAATGTTTGTATTTTTTTTTCTTGTATTCCAAAGAGAATATAACAGAGGGGTTTCTCTAAGCGGCA
>JARFOC010011916.1:0-10722 GCA_031763485.1 Osmoderma eremita | reverse complement strand
GGCAAGACCATAGGTAGAGCCTTGCCTTTTGGGATACCTTTTCCAAATGCGGATTCCAGGTTAATGTCTTGTCAAATTAACAGATGAGTAGGTATAAACAGGAACAGCATGCTTATTACGTATGCTATGGGTGTCTGTTATCGTAAAAATACAAGTTATTGGTTAATGCAGATGCGAAATCTTGAATCCACACTTTTGTTCTTCTATCAAAATTTTCTTTACCTTCAACCATAGCTTTAATGGTTTTTTTACAACGGACATGTTAAATTTAGCGTGTAACACAAAAGTAACCACTTTCTAATAATAATTGCATTTGGAGAGACAGACCAAACGCCTCTTTAAATATGTATATTTACGCATGGTACTTTATAAATGGTATCGTACAAATCTCTAGCACAGATAAAGGGAACGTATTATAATGCTATGGTTATTCAACTATCAGCAAAGGATAACCGTGTTCTAATTTCACTTTGCAGTTACTAACCTAAAATGCGTAGATGAACTCAAAATATCTTTAACAATTACTACAATCTATAAAATAATATAAACATATAAGCCCAATAAAATACCCATCAATTATGAAGCCATATTTGTTTCATTTTTTCTTAAGCCATAGTATTGACTTCTAGTTACTAATATAACAAAAACAAACATAAATCAGATACCTACATAACCTAGTGTTATCTATCAAAAATTACACTTTGGAAAACAATTGATTGTATTTAACGCTAACCTGAAGAAGTGTACAGCAGGATTGGCTAACCCTACATCATGAGAGGCGACGAAGTTGCTCTCATTTTCTTCGCAAGCATACAATACTTCCTCGGCGGCAATTCCTGTAAATACAACATGCACCTATTACAAACAAAGCCGTATTTATATTAAAATTTATTAACGATAAAACTATATTAATACCTTGCAACACGCGATCCAAGTGACCAGTTTCCATCTGCCAAACGTAAACAGTGCCGTCAGAGCATCCAATTATCATGAAATCATCTAACGGTCGCCATTTTATAGTTGTGACAGGAAAGAGATGCCTTGAAGCAAGACAAACGCACTTCTTCTCCGTTAAACTGAGCAGTGTTACCGAGTGATCTGAGGCAACTGAACATATACATTTTTGTATCCTTGTCTGTAACAATATAAGCAATGTAATGAATGTACGCTCTCTTTTATAAATAAAATAAATTATAAATATAAATATTGTGATAATTTAAAATAATATTGGTATACACATTGTTGATGGTATGTATTGTCAAGTCTGTGTACTTTGGCAATGTTCGTGGAAGGGCGAAGGCATAGGGACACTTACGTGGCTCAGAGCAGTGTGATCGCAGTTTCATGTAATATGCAAAAGTCGATGTGCTCCGATATCGTTCTTAAAATTTAATTTATTTATTATTAAGTTATAGCAAATACTATATAAATATAAATATGGTCAATAGTTAGTTCCATTGGCAAGGCACTTATGTCACCAACAGTCGTTTCTTTAAACAACCAAACAAATATATATACAGTGTGCACGTAGAGGTTGGAATAAATTCTTTAAAATGCAAGTGTTTTTTTCTCGAAGAAGCGCTCGGACCCGTCGATTTTTGATATTAGTTGCCGTTTTTCTGATGATTATTTCATGTATATAGGATGACCCAAAAACATGTTATGACAGCTCACTTTTTTAATGGAAACATCTTCTTTATTTCATTTTTAAATTCTACTTCAAATTCTGAACATATTTTATGTATCATGTCCTATACCTGAATTCAACTGAATTCAATTGTTGCCGAAAAAAATTGTAAAAGCATAAAAAATTCAACTAAACTTAAACACTTAAATTATGTAAATAAAACCTTAAATTGAGTCATACTGTTGCCAGTGACAGTTAACTCATATCTTAAGTAACTTTGTCTTAGCAAAACTTATTACGATAAGTTTTTTTTTTTGAATTGACCAAGACAGACGACTTGAATTTTGCGAGACACTGATGAATTTGTGCAATAACGATTCACAGCTTTAAAACGAATTGTATTTTCGGATGAGGCAACGTTTTGTCTCAATGTAGGTGTAAATAAACGAAACTGTGGGTATTGGTATACTGAAAATCCCCGCTAGATCATGGAATGTCATACCCAATATTCTCACAAAGTTAATGTTTGTGCAGACATTGTTAAAACAAGATTTTGGGGCCCTTGTTCTTTGATGGGTACTTAAAGGGCGACAGATATTTAGAATTTTTAGAAGATGCCCTAGTACCATGTCTTACCACTTTATACCCCGATCTAGATGATCCTGACACACCAAACGATTTCTCATGGATCAGCAAGATGGAGCTCCGGCCCATTACACTCATCCTGTGCGTGAGTACCTCAATACGGTTTTCCCTGAACGATGGATTGGTCGACGAACTCCAATTGAGTGGCCGGTCAGATCTCCAGATTTGACCCCTTTAGATTATTTTACGTTAACCGACCAAATAACATCGAAGACTTGAAGAATAGGATAAGAGACGAAATGAGATTGTTAGAACCCAACGTAGTTAATAACGTTTTGCAAGAAATTCAATTCAAGTTGGTGGAGGTCATTTCCAACATTTGATAAAATAATTTTTATTGAATTTTACTACTTTCTCTAAATAAATAATAATACGTTGATGTTTCAAGTTACAATGCATTTTTCTCGAAAACAGTTGAATTCAGGTATAGGACATGATACATAAAATATGTTCAGAATTTGACGTAGAATTTAAACATGAAATACAAAAGGTGTTTCCATAAAAAAAGTGATCTGTCATAACATGTTTTTGGGTCATCATGAAATAATCATCAGGAAAACGGCAAAAAACACCTGAATTTAAATGAATTTATTCCAACCTTTACATGCTCACTGTATATATACTACTAAGGCATCAGTAGTGTTAGTTATTCAACCGGTAGTCTAGAAAATGACTATTGGCGACATCTATGCCTCGCCAATGGAACTAATCAGCTGAAGTAATGTGAAACGTTGAAAGGTTTTAACTATAAACTAGATCACTGCTTATTTGAGTTCGGTGATGGGTTTGAATTTTTCCAAAGAAGATCTAATTCCTTTCCTTTTTAAGAACTTATTATTATTACTTAACTCTTACTTTGATAGTCTTCTTTCTGATAAGAGCGAGCATTTACTTCAATATTTTGATACAGAGCTAGATATTTGCTGATGCAAAGCTATTCGGCTCTATTAGGAGCCGACTTCTGTTCACGTTCGGTTGACAATGAATGGATTAACAATCTGTATAGTAACATAGGTTTGAGTATACTTGGTGTATATGAAATACGTTAGTCTAAAAGAGCTAACATTCGCCGCAATATTTAGTTGGATATGAATAATTTTAAAATACAAAATATAATACTGTGAGACTTAGGTCAGGTAGGATTACAAAAAAAAAACAAGATTTTATCAGTCTACCGTTTGTTCTGCAAGTATTGTTATTAAAGCAAACTGTACCAAGCTCAAGGCATATCAACAGTAAAGCTATACTGTAGTTACCCTATAGTTTTGATGCAAAAACACTTGAAGAAACTGAAAACATTGACGAAAATACCTGAAATTAAACGAAGTCGAGGATATGAAAATTGGGGAATACATCAGGTTAACGAAGTTATGCATGTCACAAAACCGTTTTCAAATCGGAGGCAAATTCTACGAACAGTTGGAGGGTATTTTTTGGTATTTGTTGGAGGGTACGGCCATGGGAAATCCGCTGTCGCCGTTTATTGCCAATCTGTTTATGAGTGATTATTTTCCGAGATACGTAGATGATATAATTGCGGTATTTGATATCACAAAATATACCGTGAAAAATTTCCTAACAAAATTAAACTCGCGATTTGATTCGATTAAATTCACAGCGGAGAAAGAGGTGAACAATCGTCTACCTTTCTTAGATAGTTTAGTAATTAAGAATAACAGTAAATTAGAAATAGACATATACAGAAAAGAAACCAACACAGATAGATTCATAATGGCAGATTCAAACTACTATCAACAACATAAGATGTCCGCGATTAATTTCCTGGTAAATAGTTTAATTAAATTCCCGTTAAGTCAAAACAGATCCGAAAAAGAATTAAAATACATTAAAGACATTGCAAAATACAATGGTTACTTCTCTGTGGATGTTGATCGCGTCCTGAAGAAGGTTCAATACAGACAACACTTCAGAAACTCTACAACGCTTACTCCGATAGAACCCTGCGACAAAATAAGTTCTTAATATTGCCCTTTCAAAAAATAACTAAAGGAATTAGCCGAGTCGTAACAGACGAAAATATGAAAATCGGTTATAAATCCTTTTAGGAATCCCGAAAGATAAACCGGAAATGAAACAAACGTCAGGAATTTATAAAATTGCATGTGGAGATTGTGAGAAAGTGTACATTGGACAGACAAAGAAGTCTATAGAAACTAGATACAAGGAACACATTTCGCACTACAGGCATGAGAGGGCTGATATGTCTGGCGTGGCGGAACATGTGGCAAAAACGGGACATAATATAAATATAGATAATTAATGAAATGGGTAAAATCGACGCGCGAGCTAGATGCTTATGAATCCGTTTATATTAAAAAGAATAAAAACCTTCTTAATCGGGAGGAAGCGCCCTTGTCTTTTTCGGTTTCGATGGATTTATTGGGGTAATAAAGGCGTCTTCCCGAAACACGTGTCGTCCCGAATTAATCAATACTTTGTGCGGGAGGAGTAATCCGAACAGTGTGTTTAATCCGGAAAACATTTAACAAAATGTCATTACATCAGCCCACAAAACTTTTAAAAAAATTGTTTGAAATATTTAATCGAATATGCATATTACTTCTAATTTAATTGCGTATTCCAACATGTAGTTGTTAGGGCTCATACGCATGATTTTAAACTAACGCTAACTGACGCGTTCGATGTTAGCATAGGAGTTAGCTGTAAGATGTACAACTATACTCCTCACTTTATTTTTCTTAGCGCACGCTTCCGTACACATATGTACATAGATAAAGATGATTGTCACATTTAAAATAATGAGGTGAACATAAGTATTAATAAATGTATCTTACACTGCATGCGTTTGGTGGTACTAACAGTTGGGTGATTTCACCAGCGTGAACGCAAAACCTGTGTAATAACGAACCAGTACACAGATCCCAGAGGCAAACCGCGAAATCAACCCCGCCCGACACTAAATGGTTTTTATCATATCTGCCGTGTTCCCTATGGGGATACAGAAGACAATTTACACGTCCACAATGCCCCGATAGTATTTGATGCTTAGGCCACCCTAAAAAGAATTTCCTTTAAAATAACAGTCACGAATATAAATAAAATAGAAACAATTACTACCGTCAAACTGTTGATGGTTTCCATGTAATAGTTGCAGCATTATAGTTTGCGTAGCTGGAACGATAATAATAGTGCCGTCTTCTCTTCCTACTACGAATTTACTTTGTTGTGGAAGATATATGCTCGCAGTTAATTTCACCGCTATAACAAAATTTGACTTGAGTCAATTGGAGCAACAGATCGCTAATTTCAATATCTAACTGCAGAAATAAAAACCGTGGGTCAACTTACAGAAGTGATCATGTTTCTCCAACTGATCCAAAATCCCAACTGGGCTGGGATTCATGCTATCCCACGCTTCGGTTAAACTAGTTACAACCGTCGCTTTCATTCTCAGCGGCTCGTCGCTGGTTTCAATGGTCTGTAGGTCAGCGTTGGTCACATTAGGTGTATTCCAAATGTGAACATAGCCTTCCGAATCGCCCCTTAGCAAGTAACGATTGGTGGTATTTTGTCGATGGGAAACCATAAATCTCATAGCGGGTGGACATGACAACGGCTGAAAAATATAAAGAAATGTCGCAAAAATAACAAAAGACACACGCAGTTTTTATACCTTGTTGTCGGGTTCACTTAATATGTAATACAAAATCGGTCTATCTGACTCCGTTGTTGCTGTATGAAAATCAACGTTATCTGGTATACTGCTGTGGAAACGAAAGCACAATAATGTCAAAAAGGATTATTTCCGTATATATAACAGAAGAAGATGTCAAAAAGAACTGACGTTATAGCAAAGCAAATATACATAGATAATTATATACAATAAATACATTTTTATAATACAGATCAGAGAAAATTTTAATAACAGCAAATGAAGGTATTAAAAAAGACGTTATTGTTAGAAATAACGTTAAAATTCTAAAATACTCATATGTTGGTAACGTCATAAGAGGTGAGCTTTATTGATTAATCCTCCTCAACAAGAAAGATTGATGAAAATACCGCTTTCCGATAAGTCCATAATTGACTCTCATAACTGACCTTTAATCACGTAATTGCTTTTTTAGTGTTTTAGTAACAAAGTTATTTTACGACCAGGGGCACAAGTGGATGAAGAAATCATGTCACATGTCTACGTTAATTGAGTTTAATGCTAGGTTTAAGAAGTTGCTGCACTTAAGCCTAATGCCACGTAAAATTTATCAGGCAGGTTTCATGACTTTGAACGACTATGGTTACCACTGTCTGTCGAATAACAGTGCTGCCCCACATTATACAGATATTTCGCTTGACTGTACATATTAGGTCTGAATTTTTCTTTCACTACTTTATGTGGAGGGATTAGCGTTTCTTTGCGTACCAGTCTTGTTTACATTTTGCTTGGGAGGTGTCGTTTGTAGGTTATTTCCTTCTGCGTCCTTGGTGATAGTACGAGGGATGTCCGGTTACTAAGGTACGTTTGCGCGATACACCGCCTACGTCGCTCCGATCAGGTTGAAACTTACACGCATTTTAGATGTGCATATGTACTGCGTAGGTGGCTATTGTCATTGCCTTAGGTTCAGTACAACGTGTGCAGTGACAGCCGCACAATGTTAGTTCCGATCGAACTCTCCAAGTTTGAAGTGCGAGCGGCACTTCTTGCATGCAAATAGTAAAACCTCTATCGAAATTCATTAAAAAAATACTGAAGTCTTACAAAGAAGGCGTTATGAGTCGAAAACAAGTTAGTGTTTGGTGTAAACAGTTCAAAAGTGGACGTACAGTTCCGAACGATGATCCCGAAGGTGTGCGAAAAAACCCATCAACAACGAAGACGGATGAGAAACAATTAAAGGTCGATATGCTCGAATATGTGGAAACATCGGAGTTCACCAACACCGAAAAAAAGTTCAGCAAACTGCAAAAAAGAACGGTAACTGTGTTTTCAGATATGCAAGGCATTTTGCTCATAGTTTTAACCACCGAAAGCGGTAATCAACAGCGATATTTATTGTCAAATTCTCTAAAAACTACACAAAGCCATCCGGCAGAAAAGAAGAGAAAGGTTGACAAAAGGAATCAGGTTGTTGCATGACAATGCAAGACCACACACCTCAAATCAGACGAAGGCCTGGCTTCAGAAACACAATTGGGAAGTTATTGTCCATCCGCCCCATAGTCCAGAACTAGATCCTTCTGATTTTCATTTATTTGGGCCGTTCAAAGCTTATTTATCGGGTAAAAGATTTGAATACGACGAAGTTTAAAAGGAAGTAAGGCAGTATTTTACAAATTTGGAATTACAGAAGCGTGTGCCTCGCTGGGATAAGTGCCATAATATTGGCGGCGATTATGTTGAAAAGTAGTATGTTTGATTTCTATAAATAAAGTAGTGTGTCTGTAAATTCACAAATGTACCTTAGTAACCGGGCATCCCTCGTAGTTGGCTATTTTACTTCTCTATTCATACTTATTGTTTTTATTTAATTCTTTCTGTTTCTTATTTTAAAAACCAGTTTATATCATTTATCAAAGACAAATTTTTTAAATCACTAACCTTATGTTGGTTTCTTTAATACATTTGCCTATAAAATGTATACTCAACATAAAGAAAAAAATGATACCTTCGACTGAAATTTATTTTCAATATTATTTAACCCCTCCCTGGCACTATTATTAATGTCGAACCTGTCGATATGCCCGTAGGTAATAAGAAATATATCCCTGTTCCGATATATTACTTTGAGAAACTATTTCTTGACTTCTGTGCGCATATCGACAAGTTGGACATTAAAGGTGTCGACAGCGAGTGAAACATATGCATAATATGTGGTACTGTTCCGTAAGTAAGCACTTTTAGTAGTGAATGCACATTGGGAATCTATGTTAATACATTACGCGCCAAGAAATTTGGCTAACAAAAATTCAGTGTTCGTACTGTCTGCTTTCTATACACATATATATATGCTCAGAATGAGCATGTATCTAATCTTTCAATATCTAAGAAGCTTAATGTGTGAACGCAAGTGACAAACCCGTTATATATAATTAGATATAGCCATCTCCTTAGTTCATTGAGTTCTCTTCCATGCATTCTCATGAAGTTATTAATGTACACTCAGCTTCAACCATAATGTCGTGGGCCTGATAGGAATGTAACCGACCGTTTCACGATAAACTATGATATTTTTTCCCTTGTGGGAGCCGTCTGATATAAGTCTCCGGAAGCAGTTCTGCCCATTGGCTTTTTATATTTATCTTCCATTTTTGCATCCACCCATTCCCAGATCCTTTTGCCCTGTACCAATCTGTACAAGTCCTTGGTCGTTTGGTCTGTATAGTCTTCTAGGTTCATTTTTGGTTTCTCAAAGATTGCCTGTCTTCTAGGGTCCAAGGCCTTGCATTCACATAAGATGTGGTATGCGGAATCTATTGTCCCTTCATACAGTCTGCAGCGTGGGTTCTCAATGTCTACCCCAATTTTCTGTAGGTGTCCTTTCAGTGCACAATGCCCTGTTAGGAGACCTATTGCTGAACGAAGGTGACTCCTACTACGATTTAGTAGTTCGTCAGCCTTCTTTACTGATAGCTCTTTAATAAAGGTTTTGCCATTACTTCGCCTGGATGTATTTTCCCAGTATTCTTTATGCTGTTCTTGGACCCACTTTCGTATCTGCTCTCGTACTGTGTTTTTAGACACTCCTAGGGCAGGTTTTGGACCCACGTATGAAGACGATGATTCTATCTGCGTTAGCTCATCGGCCTTTTCATTGCCTACGATTCCCGAATGCCCAGGCACTCACAACAAAGTAACTTTATTGCGTTCCGCGAGCACATTCAGTTCCCGTATGCTTTCCCAAGCCCGGCTTGATGTCACTTTGGAGTTCCATAGTGCCCTAAGTGTCGCCTGAAAAGGCGTTGCAATATAGATCCGCTTATTACTATAAGCCCACTTATTGTTTTTTATTGCGCCATGCAATTTAGCGTACACCTCTACATGCGGTGATACATGCAGAGGTGTATATTTACGCTATATTTTACGCAGGTATCCCATCCCATCCCACTAGGATAGAGACTTTTGTATCCCCCACCTCCCTATATACTTCAGCTCCAGATCCATGCTCGGTCTTTGACCCGCCTGTAAACCAGGTCAGCTTCCCGAGCTTGTCCCTGTATGCTGCTTTTTGCACGCTTTTCCAATCCGGGATTTCCACCTCGAAATTCCTGTTAAATATGTGTATGGGAATCATATGGTCTGTTTTCATTCCCAATAGGTTTTCTACATAATTGCCAATTTTGTTGTGCCCCAATTCTATGTATCTGCTGGTCTGAATTTTCGCAATCGGGAATACCCCATTCTTGCCTCTTCCATTATTACTACATGAAGCGGTGGGAGGTTTAGAAGGGATTCCATTGCTGCAGAGGTGTACGCTATATTGCATTACGCAATAGAAAACAATAAGACGGCTTATAACTATGACATTACTTATAGAACGTGAAGCGGTCGGTTACACTCCTGTCAGACGCTCGACATTATGATTGGAGCTGATAGTACTTTAACTAATGTCTAATTATCAGGGAACGCACGCTACCTTACGAGCAAATACAAGGGACCAACAAATAGTCGCATGGATACCTATACCAATATACACCAGCCGCGGCCAGTGATAGCGTTTTGGATGGGCAGTAGCGAAGATAGTTGTGCTTCCTGCGGCGTCGTGCTGTCTCTCTAACCGCATGGAAGGTATACGAAGTCACACGAAGCATTACTATCTTTGCTACTGCCCATCCAAAGCGTCATCAGCAGCCGCCGCTAATGTACACATACGCCCGTATAGCTATTATGCCGCCCACACATTGGCGTTATGCGTATACTTCATTCACTTTAAGAAAATAGCGTTGTGCAAGATAGGCTCATATTTTCAACGTTTGCTATTGACGAATAATTAAGACAAAATTACACACGACGAAAAAAGCTGTCTGTGCATACGAAATTTATGTTGGATAAAATAAAATATTACTGATCGTTACGTAGGTTTGAATACGTGATTTATAATAAACTATAGAATATATGAAACATCAAAAATGCCAAAATATATTAACCGTAAAAATACCAATATCGGCGCATGCTTTATTGCTGGAATCACCATACTAGCAAAAGCAATGAAAGGGGTACAAGTATTAAAGACGGGCTCGAGTTTCTGCCGCGAAGTCATTGCGAAATGTCCTAGCCACTTGCCTGCGTCACGGCATACCCCCATCTAGGGGACACCGGCCAAACACACAAGTCACCGAGACTAATGCAATAGAGCCAGTAATGCAGTTTACTTCATCTAGCTCGGATAGGCAGGTAGGCAGAAACTCGAGTCCGTCTTTAATGCTTGCACCCCTTTCATTGCTTTTGCTAGTATGGTGATTCCAGCAAT
>JARFOC010011905.1:0-10722 GCA_031763485.1 Osmoderma eremita | reverse complement strand
CTCATCTGTTGCATGCATCATTGGGTAGCTTTCTTCCAATCCATCTTCCCCGCTTTGTGCGTTCATTTTCACATAATATAATTATTATTTTATGAATAATACTAAGCTTTACCAATATACAAGAAAGCAAAAAAGAAGGAAAGCGACAACAACAGTGAACATAGAACGGAGTATTTAAGGCTAAGCAGCTGGAAAATTGCTGGAATGGTGGATTTTCTTTGTATATACAGGGTGACGCATTGGTGTGGCAAAGCTCGATATATCCCTTTTCGTACAAGTTACCAAAAAAAGTTATTTACGAAAATTGTACGCAGTTTTAAACTTAACACTTTAAAATTATTTTCATATAACAAGGTGTTTCATATTACCAGGGTGAACCAAACATACGTTTTCTTAAATGGAACAACCTGGATATTATTTCAGATTTAGATTAAACTTATGCCTCACACTCCCAATGTACAATTTCATTTAATTACATATCGTATTTCAGAAGTTATGATCAATTTTATATGCAAATTACTGTGTGTTCAAGGTCTTGTATACTGCAAAGTAGTCTGAAATTTCTTTTTACGAGCATAGATTTTTGATATTGGTCCAGAGTAACTAATTAACCCAACTGTTTACAATGTAGTTCTATAATAAATTATAGATACTATCGAATTAAAACATAGTTTGCACAAGAAATATAAACTTACTTAAGTATCTTTCCCCCATTTAATGTTTCTTCATACATAACCGGTTCTATGAGACCGTTTTCCAAAATGCCCATCCAAACAACGATGCTGATGTCTCCTTGCCTTCTTTTGGCTGGGATTTTCTAATGCCCAATAGTGCTCCGTATTTCTGTTAAACATTTCAGAATTCGTAAATTTTGATTCATCTGATCAGATCATTTTGTTTAAAAAATCTTCCCACTAACCAGTTGCAGTACCCTAGTCGTCTTAAATTATCACTAGGTACTAAACTGTGGGTAACATGAATCTTGTGTGATTTAAACCTGTCTCGATGTAAAGTTCTCTATACTCGAGTCTGAGGTAAATTTAATTCTGACGCCACTTCGCGTGGAGATGTCGATGGATTATTAATTATATAGAAAATACAATATTTACATAATTGTTGAAAAAGAACGCATGTACTTTACTATTTGTAAAATATTCCGTCGATTTTCATTCAAATTCTTAACATAAATGATACGCGGCTTGGTAAACGATCCATTCTTGACCAAGGGCCAAACAAGAACTAGAGAAATGGTACGACGTGTTGTCGTTCTGGGTACAATTGTAAATATCTTATACACTCTGTTGTTGCATTTCGGCTCGATGAATAACGAATACTTAACATATCTCGTTTCTTTTCGTTGGTGTACGACATTTTTCTATTACTAACGAACGATAATTGAAACGTTTGACAGTTTTAAATTTCATGGCTACCCTATTTAATTTTAAAATGTATTCTTGGTCAATAAAATCATAATATCAAAACTTTTTCAACATGTTATACATGGTTGAAATCAGAAAAAAACTCTTTTTGACGGTGTTAAAATCCAATATGGCGCCGGCAAGAAATAAGAAATTTGATGATGGCCAGAAGAAATCGAAACGTCATATAAAATTTCGAGTACACCATTAGATAGAAGATCAAAAGTGATATTGAGAATGTGTTTTTAGTTTTTCTCTGCAAGGTCGAATAAAAGTGCTAGAAGTAAAAGAAGAAAATGGGTTTTTTTAAATCTCGTCGACAAACGTCATTTGTCACAGGTTCATTTTCTCTTCCAGATCCCCATGTTGAGGGTCGAATATGAATCAGGCTGTACAGCAGTTTTAAAAAATTTTAGAAATAGTAGATATTAGCGTTACAGTTTTTGCTTGTTATCAAACTTGCGAATAAACGAAACTTCTGAAATATATTTGTTAATACAGCTTTCTTGGCAATTCGTAAGGTTTTGTAATCTTTGGCGAATACTTAATCAAGTTGCATTGATGTTTTTTAGGTGAATTACTATTTGCTATTGATATTTAATAAGTACGAGTAGGTACTGAATTTATTTACCGTGTTTATATAAAATGAGGGCGTATAAACCTTGTTTTTGGAACAAACACGATGCGTGCCATGATAGGCTTAGTTATATTTCATCACGAAACGAAAATATTTCGTTAATAAAGCGTACCTATACGAACAAATATTTGTTGCGTGATATTCGCCGAAGTCGTGTATGTTGTTAAGTACTTTGATACGGTTTTCTTATCTTGTTTACTCGGTATGTTAACAAGTAAAAGTTTGACTTTCCTTCTTGTTTTTCTTATGTACTTGTGGGCGAGTATTGCTACGCACATTCTTTTTTGCATTTCTCATTATTTAAACGACGTCTAAGTTTTATTTAGAAAAAAACATAGAACAAACTGTTTGTGGAAGGTTTTCCAGCTAGACAGCTTTCCTTTCATCCCCCCATTAAGATAATATGGGATTTTGGAGCCACCGTTAACCGAGGACCATCCGATATCCAATATCGTCGATAATCAGGCGAATGAAAACTCCTCTCGATCAGCCACTCGTCCGGGCCGAGATTGATCGAGGACTCCTGCTTTAGACAGCGTCAGACCGTCCGCCCGGTAACCGATCGGTGAATCTAGTGGGGAGCACGTCATTAGGTTTACCCGGTGTAATGACTTCCTGAAGCATGTAATGGATACTGGGCGATAATGAGTCGCATCACCGCTGATTAATTATTATATATCTCGGGCCCCAGGCTCACTCGATCCGTCCGTTGCCCTTAACTTAACTTAGCAACCACATAATCTTACTGACTACCAATAAGTGAGTAGAACCTAGTTACCACTACTTATAAAAAATAAAACTAACTGGAACGTAATTATAACGTATACAGTTCGTATGTCTTTATGCGGTTTGGAGTGTTCTTAAGGTTTGTTAAGTGGAATAAAAAACTAGTAAACGAATAAATAGAAAAACTGAAAGCGCAAAAGGTGCAGTTCATCATTATAAATAATACACGGATGGCACGGATGCTGTAGGCAATGATGGCAATAATTAAGCATGTATATCAATATTTCCGTCAGATATTGAGCTATATACGATAGATACCTTTTCTATTTCGGGAATAGAGAACAGAAACTAAAATTATTCATAGTATCTGGCTTTATTGTTTTTCAAAATATTCTCCATTTAAGATCAATACACTTTTGCATGCGCTTGAACCAGTTTTCGAAGCACTTTTCCACTCCGATTGAGGTCTCTCCAAAATATGCATTTTGAAAGCATCAACCGCTTCTTCAGCCGTCGAAAAACGTTGACCACGTAATTTTTGTTTGGTGTGCGGAAACAAAAAGAAGTCATTGCGTGCCAAATCAGGGCTGTACGACGGATGACCCAACAATTCAACTTTTTCAGTTCTCAAAAGCTCTTGTTTGAGCTGATGTGTGAGAGCTCGAATTGTCCCGTTGGAGAATGATCCGTCTTCGGCGGTTGGTTTCCCTTATTTTTCAGAATACTTCTGGCAAACAAATGGTTGTGTACCATTTAGAATTGACCGGCCGACGTTCCACCAAGAAGAAACAGGTGACCATTTGCTTCGAAGTGCTTTGTGCCCGAACAACTTTTGGATTTGGATTTGGTTTATCTTGAAAGACCCATACAGTTGACAGGTGTTTACTTTCGCGCTCATCGGCATAGATCCATGATTCGTCATCTGTTAAGATGTCATAGACATGTTTTGAAGTAGCGTGATCGTATCTTTGGATCATTTTCGTCATTTCATCAAATTATGTGGAATCCAACGCGAACAAATAGCTTTGACGAACAAATGTTGATGCAATATTGAATGTATGCTGGTCCCACGCATACCCAGGGATACCCCAATCTCACGATAGGTCACATGCCGATCTTGCAATATTAGTTCACGCACAGCATCAATGTTTTCATCGCCAAATGCTAAATTAAGTTCATCCATGCAGTGTTGTTGAGATAATCCACGTCGAAAATTGTAAAAAATAATGACACGAAAGTGCTCACAAGTTAATTTAATTATTTAGCCAAGATTGGTTTTTTAAGCCAGTGTAAGTAACACAAATACCGCTTGTACGTTAAAATATTCTGAGTAAGTATACTGTCAAAAGGGCCGAAATTTACGATAAAGACCTCAGTTGTCAGGTGGCAGCACCAGGAACTCCTAGTGCTGAAATATAAAATATATTGCATTTTACGGATTCTATATAAGGGACTTAGCTAAGTTAGTTCTAGGTGCAGGATAGTAAAATAGTCTCGCATCGCCGCTGATGTTTGAAAGAAAGGCGTGAAACAAGAAAATTTACTTTAGCTAGTATTTCAGAAGCGTCTAAATGATTAAGTAAATTATATAAAAAAATTATATGAGATTGCCTACATCTAAGGTCTAAAAGCGTCAACATTAAACAAGTCTAGCACGACGACGATGAGGAAAGCCTTGTTCATGATAGACCTTATATTGTTGATGGTATAAGTACTTTAGATACCTTCTCCAAACTTGTTCCAACACTATTTGTAATAGTTATTGTTATACTGACCGTGTAACCGAAAACAATTCTTTTTTCTAAAATATTATTTTATGATGTTTCGTAACTATTTATTTAGGATAAGTTTAAGAATTGTGTTCCTTTAGATTTTAGTTAACATCTGCGATGCCTTCGTAAATTTTTTTATGAAATAAGCAATAAACCGAATTCGATTTATTTTCGGAAATGTCGAGAGTACGAATACGTCATTACTGTAACTACTACTGTAACTAATTCTAAATTATATTTAATCTCTCTTTTATTAGATGTAGTGGGGTCAGACATCATTTTAATCCGTATTACATTGCTAATTTCCTGAAGGAATTAATACGTAATCAACCCCTGATTCAAATACAGTAAAGCTTTGTTTATGTGTAATATATTTAAATGAATATTTGTAGGCCTGTGATTGGTTGAACCCCTCGCCTGTCCAAGTAATTTTGCAACCCTTCTTCGGGAGAAAATTTCCAAAGCAAGTTCAGTTCGTTTTGGGTTATGCGCGACACAACAAGTGATCTTCGTCCGATCAGAACCGGACAGCGGCTTCTTCTCCACCCACTAGAACATTAAAACAGTTCCTTTTCGTCTGCTCAGGACACATAATGTTCGTCTCCAACCAACCGCGACAATACAACACCTCGTCCGACTAGGACCAGACCCAGAGCTCTTCCTCTTTGTCCGTCCAGAACAAAACGTTCGTCCATGTCCGATCATATATACAGGGTGTTCAAAAATTTCGGGGTACTATTGCTAACTTTCTTATTATTAATGCTACAGATTCGGTTAAACTAGCAATGATTCAGTGTTTTCAGTGTTGATTAAGGTGCAATTGAGAAAAAAAGCAATTGAATATTGAATATTTTTCAATATTTGGAAAGACAATATAATATTTAATTTAAAAGCCCTAATACATTTTTGCCCTAATATTAATACTCAAAAAGTTACGAGGGATTTTATTTTAATACGCGTAATACAGTTTTCTTCCATACAAAGCAACGAAAGCACACAGTTTTTCCTGACGAGCTAATTGGCCTTCTCGAATTTAAAAACCAAGAAAAAAGGGAAGAATTTCTAGAAACACTGATTGACACCCAAGAAATGGAAGAAGAAGTTGAAGGAACAGAAGCACAGTTGCCAAGTTCAGAAAGCGATAGTGATTAAGATTTATCAACTCCTTTCCTCCTACTCCATATCACTTATACATCGGTTAATTAATGATGGTTATTAATATACACTTAAGAACTTAGTATTTCTTATATTATAATTATAAGTAAGTAAGGGATTATTTATAATGTTATTATTACATTATTATGCACTTATGCTGAGAGTCGGCAATTGCTTTAATATATACATAATTTTTACATGTAAACATTCCATAAATAGACAAATAAGAATAATAAAACTCGAGTAATATCTACACAAGAAATTATTATATCTTATATTATAATCTAAGTAAGTAAGGGATTATTTATATTATTATTATATTTACATTTTCTATATATTTTGTGGTTACATAGATAAGTAGGTACCTAAGTTGTTTTCATTAAAAAATATTTATCTTGTTTTTGTTTTAGTTGCTACCATGTCAGCAATTGGTTTAAAAACATACACATCTATGCGTATATATGTAAATGTATCTTTATAATTATTACAATTTCGTTTTTTGTCCGCGTTTTCGGGCTTTACAAGGCAAGATTAATGTTGATTATTGTAGGTTTATTGTTCTTGTTTATTTTGAGAAAGTTTCCGTAACTTTCATGATATTGCAATAGAAGCTGTTCTTATTTTTCTAAACGATTCTACACAATTTAATTACACAGTGGTTTAGTAATTTAATCATCTCAAGCCTAATAACTAACGTTTCTAGATGTAAAAGGACTTATTCATTTTATAAAGAAGTGCCCGTTTTTCGTGCCGGTGAGAGTATTTATAAACGAGAATTAGATAATGTACAAGAATTATGAATCACTTGTTCCTAATCTTAACCAACACCCATTTTTTTGTACATTAATGATAAACCTGGGCGATGCAGTTTTAAACTTGGGGTTTAATTTCTTCTCCCGATTTAATAAACTGCAGTAGAAACAAGAAAAAATAAATATTCCTATTATGACGACAGGTCATACAACCGACGAGGAAGTACCTCTTCCTGAAACCGTATCGATATTATCCGTGTGATCTACTCTCACAGCATTATGAGGATATCCTCTCCGTCTTCTCTTCGTGCGGTGTATCAGGAAGTCCGCAGTAATCCTTTTACAGCGAAGGAGTCGCGTTACTACACTACTGCGGCATATGTGGAAGTAGTATATGGCCTAGGAACCTATGTATGTATGCAGTCTGGTTTGGTGCTGTGGTAGCTGCCAGACCGACCAACATCCGTTCTCGCGGATACCCGACTCGCAGCATATGCCGAGAATAGTGTTTCTCCTCTACCAGATGCCAGGCACGCCGGCCAAATAATAATAACATATACACATTTACGACCACGGCGAACGGAATTAGTAATTCTGAGATGTGACTCACGCTATACAGGGAACGCATAATTGTCTCTAAGTAAAACAATATAATCGCTTAATTAGAGGCTAACTTCGGACACGATTAGTTCTTCTTAACGTTAATTGGTTTAAGTGATATGCGTATGCATGCGTTGGGATCTTTATATATCGAGGTGATGCACGCTGCTAATTTGAACTTATGGACGTTCAAGGAAAATAAGACGAATCGATTTACGAATCGAACGAATTGCATTCGTCATTCATAAAATCAAATTTTAGCAGCTTTACATTGTGTTAGTATCTGGTATAAAACTGTACAAAAATGTACAAAAAAACAAGGATTATCTACTGGGTGAGGTGCGAAGAAACGGTTAATAACAGAGAAAGGCCGATTGAATTGGCAAGAGAACATGTAAATTGTTCAATGAAGAGTGGAAAACAGCAGGGTTTTGGTCGGATGAAAGTACGTTTCAATTATTTGGATTTGATAGTATGACGTGGATATCCTGCTTTGTAAGAAAAAGGTACAATTTTAGATTCGTCAAACCAACCGTTAAACAAGGAGGTGGATCATTAATAGTTATAGGTCCACTTCATATGATTACAATGGTCAACAAAATTTCTTCTTATTTATATTTCTTATTTTATCCCACGAGGTAAAGTGGGTGAATTTGGTAGTACTTTTACACTTATTTCATATCTATTTTCAGAATTTTTCTATCAGGCAGGGTTTCAGAGTGACAAAGCAATGAAATTTTGTGAAAGTATATACATATTATAATATGACGTACAAAGTGATATATTTACTTGGAAAATGTGCTGATATATGACTCTCGGCTGTGCTTTGCATCACAAAGATCTCTCTTCAGCGTCCAGCAATAGTCTGACAACATAGTAGGACTCCATTTGCCTTGGTATATCTCTTCTCCATGAGTAGAATGTCCTGCTGAAATCATTCGCCATTCTCGTCACTGACTGCACCAAGGTTTTTCGGGAGAGTGTCCAAGTAGGAGTCAAGAAAGTGTATTTTTAGACTCATGTTGCAACCCTTGGCTTTACATGAAGCAAGTAGATTGTTAACAATCTATACATCGTTTTCGGCTCTAGGATTTCCCAAGAGGCCGTCGCAAATCTCCGTAAAAGACAACCATGCTGCTTTTTCAATTCCATTTAGCGCCTCAAGAAATTTCTCATCTCAAAGTAGCTGTCTGATCTGGGATCCTACAAAAATACCTTTCTTTACCACTTTCTTTATCACTGATCATCACATTTCTTTATCACTGATCTTAGGTCACTCACTCCTCACATATGCAAACCCACTGTTAGTTTTATCCGTACCATGGACAAAGTTTTTCATCAACCCAAGCTTAAGTGCAAAGGGGGCAAATATTTTTTTTGAGGATCGGCAAGTGGGTACCAAAGACATTCTTATTTCCTAGTTCGTTTGGGCCACTCTTTCTTTTTATAATGAGTTTTCCTATCCCGACTGTCTCATTCACAGAGGAAACAACAATACTTTGTGTACCCGACTTGCAGGCCGAGCAAAGTGAAACAATTTTCAAATCGCCACAAATATTCCACTTAAAGCCGTTATACTTATTTTTTCACAAGAAGCTTCATGTTGTCATAAAATTCTTTCAAATCGCTTGCATGAGCCAAAGGAACACAGGGGAACTTATTTTCATTGTGGAGTAGTACCGCTTTCAAGCTTAATTTGGAAGAGTCACTGAACAAATGCCACTCATCTGTATTATATTCGTGACTAAGCGTTTTCATAACAGATCGCACGTCATTACAAAGTACAAATCCTTCTTCCATAGAGAATAAATTCTCAAATTCTGCATGGAGATTACGAAAAAGAACAACTTTTGTTCTACTCTGAAGAAGATTCCATTCTTTTAATCTGGAAGTTCGGCTTGTTTCTTAGACAACTTTAAATCGCGGACGAGGTCGTTGAGGCCTTCTTGACTTAGAAGATGCGGCATACAACAAGACGAATCAGGTTGAAATGTTGGAGTCAAATCCATATTGTCGCCTGTTAAACTTTCTTCGTTTACTTCGTCATCAGCACTTTCATCGTCGCTTAGTGTCATATTCTGTGGAGGTTTAGGCACAGGTAATTGAAGTACTGGTCTCAGTACAGATGGAATATTAGGATATTTTACAGTATGTTTGGATTTAGAAGTCATACCACTTATATTTGTAAGACAAAAATAGCAATCGGTAATATGATCTGATGGTTCCCTCCAAATCATAGGAATAGCAAAAGGAATATGTCGTTTACCTTTTGCCCACGCTGTAAGAAGTCTGACACACCTAACACAGCAAATATGTGGAGTCCAGCTTTTGTTTTCATCACCTACTTTACACTTGAAATACTGCTCAGAACACTTTTCAAGGGGAGGTGCGAAAGACCGTTTTTGATATTAAAATGTCAGTTCGCCGCAAATGTAGCAAAAAGAGTTGGGGCGGTTAACAAATGTTCGCAGTTTCACTACAATAGCTTGAACGCACCACAATGCAACACTCTTTGAAACGTTAACAACGCTCGCGGATATGTTGATTCACCGAGCTCTAACCGACAGCTGAAATAACAAGGAATGCTATCTAGGAATGCAGGTCTTAACACGTCAAGGCATTTTTAAACATTAACCATTGCATGCTGCTTGATCAGTTCCGAGCTCTAGCCGACAACTGAAATAACGTCAAGACACGTTCTCTTACATATTTTAGGTGGATAAGCGAATATCCTGGAACATAAAACTAAGGGTGATGGAGAAATTCTGAACACATAATTGGTTTCAGTATGAAAAAGTATATATATATATAGTAAAGTATATTGTCAACAAGTGATATTTGTGTTCTCTAATAGCTAGCACGAAGTACTATTCGTAATAAATATATATTTAAAAAAAATAAAAGCTTTATATAAAACGCACTAAATAGGACAAACTAAGTTTTATTTTTCTAATCCCTTTTGGTTCACCCCGCACTAAGGATGAAACAACTGTTTTTCGAATCCTTTTTAAAAAGCTTAAGTTTTTTTGTTACACTACGAGGAAAAACTTAAGATTTGTAGAAAGTTAGGAAAAAAAGTAGTTTTATCCTTAGTGTGGCGTGAACCAATAGGGCTTAGAAACCAACTTGTTTTATCCATTTTAGTGCGTTTTATATAACGCTTTCCTTTTTTATTTTTTAAATATACAGGGTCTCCAAGTTGAGTGGCCTATTAAAATATTTTGGGGATGGAAATGTACAAAAATTCTGAAAATAACTACACTGCCCTAGACTATAGTGAACTTTCAAAGTAGATTATTTTCAATTTTGCATCACTTTCGATTGACAGGAAGCCGTCGTTTCTTATGTTAAATGGGAATGTTATAATTTTCATTGCAAATTCTGATTATAAACGTTATTCTAAATACAAAATGTTAAAGTTTCCCTATACCTAAATGTAACCGATTTGAGATATCTTCAAACTTAAGTAAAAAATCGTTTTGCCTCCCTTCGATTTCAAAAATTTTCAAATCGCTAGGACATTCAGAAGTGTGTCAAAATTGCACCAGTAGAGGTCGTGACCAACTGACACTACCGATACAAGTCAAGCACACCTGTTTACCTTTTATTGCATTCAGTAGACACGGTTTAGTACTTGCTGAGTAACGCTTGGCGCTAGTATC
>JARFOC010011894.1:0-10723 GCA_031763485.1 Osmoderma eremita | reverse complement strand
TGTACGTTGTGTCCAGCAGCGCAATACCTCTATAATTCCTGCATTCTGTCTTATCACCTTTTTTGTATATTGGTAATTATTAACTATTACCAAAGCTCCGGGAATGGATAATAAAATATATGAGTAATTTTGGTATGATAATGTTTCATGAGATTTTAAACCTTAGCCTGGCAACGAAACGAATTCAGGAAGAATGGAAACTAGCGGTTATAATTCCAACATATAAAACAGGGATTCCCCGAACTGTCATAATTAAGGTCTATGAAAGGATACTTGAGGGACGATTGAAACAAGAAATAGAAGGAACTTTACAAGTTAATCAAGCAGGTTTCAGAGCAAGACAAGCTACTTAGCATTGGATATTTAGTTTAAGATCCTGCAAATAAAAAGATAACGGAATGGCAACATGTACATGTGCGCAATAAATTTGGAAAAGGCCTTTGATTCCTTGCCAAGAAAGAGAGTCTTGGAGATCCAAGAAAAGAAAAACGTCCCCAGCGTTGGTACACAGAATAAAGAGTACATTTTATTACGATACATATTATGATACCACAAGAAATATTGTGAGAACGAAATCCGGCAGCATAGAACTGTTTACCACACACAAAGGGTACGGCAGGGGGTACCTAGTTCAATATTATTTATTTTGGTTATGGATGAAAGTTAAATTAAGTGAATACGAATTTGAAGTGGTGGACGAATTCATGTACTTGGGGGTTACAATCACAAGAAAGGGAGACCGAGAACCGGAAGTGCAAGAAAAGATACAAGCAGCTAATAGAGCATTTTATTCATGTAAGGAAATGTTTAAAAATAAAATTCTATCTCGTTTGACAAAAATAAATATGGAAAACCATGATTAGACCAATACTGCTGTATGCGACGGAAGTTTTGACAAGGAAAATTATGAGGAGAATATTAGGGCCAATTAAACCGATCAACGGTGAATATAGAGTGCGATCGAACGAGGAAATATTACAATATCTGAATGGAAAAGATATAGTTGGGCTAATAAAAACAAAAAGGATACAATGGCTAGGGCACGTGTGGCGTGTAGGACCGACGGCAACCACAAGAACAATGCTGGAATGGAGGCAGAACGGTAGGAGAAGAAGAGGAAGACCGAGAGCAAGGTGGTTGGATGCTGTAGAGGAAGATCTAAAAGGGTTAGGGATGTCAAAATGGAAAACCTGGGTTCATGATAGAGAGAAACGGAGGAAAATTGTACGTTTCTAATAACTTTTAGTTGAACGGGGATTGATTCATCCCATAAACGAATCGTGAATGCTCTGAAATGTCCAAAATAACAGAAAAGAGAGTAAGGGCTTCAGGGCTGCAGTTAAATACTTGAGGAACAATACAGATCTGGCATAAAACATTGAAAGATTTAGAAATGTGGACAAATTTTACGAAGACACTCTGTCTTCCTAAACAGACAATCCGTCTCCACAAGATGTAGCGATAATTATAAAAGAATACGAAGAAATGCAGATTGATAGTAACAATCTAGAGGCAACAGAAAGTATCTGGGAATAATGCTTGAACACATCGGAAACATAGAAGCCGCCATCAATAATATGATTATAGCAATAATTAGATTATTTAATTCAGACCTTAATCAGTTTTCCTAAACAAAAGTACAAAACTAAAAATGTATAGAACTATCTTCGTTCCCACTTTAATAATGCTCTAGATTTATAATGACCAACTAAACCATGATAACAAAATTTATAACACTGTG
The DNA here is from genome assembly GCA_031763485.1 of Osmoderma eremita. Taxonomy (NCBI): domain Eukaryota; kingdom Metazoa; phylum Arthropoda; class Insecta; order Coleoptera; family Scarabaeidae; genus Osmoderma; species Osmoderma eremita. The sequence goes on along the minus strand of JARFOC010011894.1, from coordinate 8,982 downwards.
AAAGGTAAAATTTAACTTGTATTTACTTTTTTTCACTCAGTCTGTTTGTTTTGACGTATTTTAGTCTTCGGCAAAATATAATAATTGTTCTATTTACCAGTTAATGGTAATGGTGCTCATATATACATCGCCAATTATGTAGTTCTTTTTTATACTTGAGTATTATTGTTAGCAAACGAATACAAATAGTCCAAAGAAGTGTTTTTCCACAAATTGTTTTGTAATTTCTCCAATATCTTTATAACAGTTGACGATGAAATGCAATACAATTCCGTAGGGAACCCATTCCACGTCTACATAATGTTAAATCTCTGCGAGACAGTTTAGTAGGAAGCATACTTTCTGTTGTGTTCATATGTAATTAACAGCCTATAAACAATTTTTTCAGGTTGAATATTGCTATTACTCATCTTAGGAACCGTGGCACGTCACACTTAACAAACCTTAAATATTACTCCACACCCCCTAAATATATACAAAGTGTATAGGCATTTCGGCAACATTAAAAATAGGGGTAATTATAGGCACCTTACTCAGGCTTCCTGGATAATGTCATTAGTGTTATTCACTTACCGTTTAGATTAAGGTGCAACTACAATTAAAAGCAGACAGGTCATTAGTGTTAATCACCTAATGATTAGCAACCCTATGGGCAGGTAAAACATTTTTTGTTAACAGATCGAACAATGAAGAGTTTGATATCGAACCATCGACTGAATTTGTTACTTATACCTTTATTTTTGTAAATAAGAATATGTGCTTTCATAAGTATCTAATTCGCGCCCTGACCAAACATTTTTTTACAAATTTAGATTCTTTGAAATAATACTGTAACCGACATCCAAAATATGTTAGACAACTCTTGATTTATCGGGTCTATTGTATCCAGGTGTTCTTTACAACGAACATTAGTAGATTTTCTTGTTTGCCCATTATATTTTCATCGTAGTCATCAGAAGTAATTTCATATATTCAGACCTTTGGACAATCTCAGGTTTATACTTTGGGTTGCCTATAAGATTGTTTATGATTGTTTATGATTGTTTATATGTGATAAAGCAAACGCTGTATCTTGAGTTTTAAAAATATTATTTAAACTTTTGGGCAATTTGGCTTGTTAAATGTGAATATTGTTATGTTAAAGATATGCAAAATGGTAAAATATTGTCCAGTACTGATACTTCTGTATGATAATTTGTTGTATTTTGTCGGTTGGTAACATCAACCCTCAATAGTTTGATAACAAAATTAGAAAATTTTACTTACCACTATGAAAAGCGATTCTTCGATGGGTCCTAAAGAAGTGATAGTATCGGGCGCAGAGAAACCCTGCGGTGAACGTTCGTAATGAAATTTGGTACCGGCTATTTCTAGTGTTCTGGGAAAGTCAATTCTCCAGTTACCGTTTAAGTAGTAATGACCGGAGACGTTTCTTATCGCTAATAAATATAAATATTTCCATTAAAATTAAGGCAAAACAATCTCCAGTAATGCACTTACCTAAATAATTATTCGATCTATCTACTTCCCTAACATTAATATTTACAGCTCCAGCAGGTATCAGCAGTACATCATTGTATCCTGACAGTTTGAAATTATCCGGTAAATAATTCTGCTTCAAATCAGTTTGATTTAAATACTTACCAACTTGCAAGTCTTGCATGTCCAACAGTCCGCCCATTGTGTTGCACGTACTTCCATCACCTTCGCATACTCTGCAGTTATCTTCCCTAGCGTTGGAACCTAACATCATATCACATCCAACGGGCTGCAAAAATAAGAAGTTTTAGTTGAGAATTGATTGTAAATTCTTAATAGAACAATGAGCAAACGTTTTGTAATGACTGCATTTTTAGAAAATACGCAAATGGCTTGCTGGTGTTAATTTTATTTACCTGACATCTGCCGCTTACGCAAACATCCACAGATTCATCGTTGCACCTAGTACCATCTACGACTTGCAGTTTTTGTCTGTAATAGAACCGTTCACCTCTCGGCATGCAATTCAATTCGCATGGTTGTGGTGATTTGGTGTATGGTACCCATCTGAGAAGCAAAAGATATGTATTAGCATTCTTGGATTGGTTTCTCCAAAGCCATAATATGGTATCATCTAATAAAATACTAAGTACTTTAGTGGCGGTAATAATGGCCGCAGTGATATATTTATAACAATAATAATAAAGTGGCTTTATTTCCCAATGGTTAATAAGAATAAACTGAAAGTTACAGTGACAGGATCAACTAAGAGTTATAATAGTAATCAAAATGAATAAAACTAAAAACGATGGGCACCCACAAGGTGGAGTTCAGATGGATAACTACGTCATCCGTCTATATTAACGTAATTAAGAAAATAATTTAAATAATGTTTGGACCAATACTGCATGAATGGAAAGAAGATCGAAATTTCACAATGCTTGGATGGGTTTTAGGCAGAAACCGATTAATAAGAGTGTAAAAATTAAATTCCCAATAGAAAGAAGGAATAATGACACAAAAAAAAACAAACAAATAATATCTTTTATTTTAACTATAATGACATTCATATGAATAATTTCTTCCACTGCCTAGTTAAAAGGCCCTAATACTGCTTCTTATATTTCATCTGACTACAGATGAAATATCATATAGTGTATCATATGGATAAAAAAAGAGGGTGAACCAAGAAAAATCTTCTACCTCACAGAATCGGGGACACCTTCATAATAGTTTTGTTCATAGAATAAATAAAGCAACCTAGAACAAAGAAAATGGAAACAAAATATAGAAACTATAGAATTGATAACATTTATTATCACAAATGACTACACCTAATCACAAAAATGGGTCTCACGTGTTGGGTGCGAATTACAAATGATTATTACTTAATCAAAAATAAAAAAAATTAGCCCCAGTAGTTGGGCGACAATTATTGCAAATGATTGGTGAGTGGAATGATGTTTCTTTAGACGAAAAAAAATTTAAAAATGTGATGATTGGTTGAGAAAAAAGTGTTTTAATAATTTCGGTTTGAATTATTATTACTTGTGTGTGAAATAATAAAATACAAACGCGATAAAACATGCCTAATATCAAGTAATCATTTATAATGTAATTTGTAAACAAAGGTTGAGGAATCTGGTAACTAAATTAAGTAAAGCAACAGAAGTGCCCCTAAAAAGTATATTTCTTCAAAAAAAAGTTGTGGATTTAAAAATTGAAATAGATAATGAATAAACGGTATGAACGAATAATGTATGCGCGCTAAGTTAATCGCGGTTGCGACAGTACGAGTTGGGTTACCTCTAATGTTGATATAAAAAGAATTTGGAATGATACGACTTGAAATACTTAGCTGTTTGACCATGTGTGAGTACGTGAGTCTTGGATGGGCGACTTAGGGGTTCCTAACTTGAAGAATAGGCTTCGAAGCGGTGAGGGTGACACGTACCACATGGTACTTATAACAAAAAAACAAGCCCGTCCTATCGTGATCGGGCGTAGGCGAACGGTTTCTTCTGTCTCGAAGGGACAGAGAGGTGAGTTCCTGGTCTTGTCTGGACGGACGAAGACGAGATGTTGTCTTGTCGCGGGCGGACAGAGACGAACATTGGGTGTCCTGGGCGGACGGAAAGGAACTCAGTTAATGTTCTGATCGGTGGAGAACAAACCGCTGCCGCGTCCTGATCGGACGAAGTCACTTGTTGTGTCGCGAGTGGCCAAAACGAACTCCCGAAAGAAACTCCAGAGGGGAACTGTCTTGCTTTGGGAATTTTCCCCCGAAGAAACGTTGCAAATTTGGCGAGGGGTTCAACCAATCACAGCCCGACAAATATTTATTCAAAAACATTATAGGAAAACAACGCTTTACTGTGTTTGAATGACGGGCTAATTACGTATTCACTCGTTCAGAGAATTTGCAATGTAATACAGGTTAAAATGGTATCTGACAACACTATATTTAATAAGAGAGAGATTAAATTTAATTTAAAATTCGAATAATTAAAATGCATATCTTCTGTATGCACCGAACAAAGAGGGTTTTTGTTTGTCTACGTGATCCAGGACGTTTGTTACTAGGGGCAGTTAAAGTGATGACGTATTCGTGCTGTCGGCATTTTCGATAATAAATGTAAATCGGTTTATTGCTTATTTCATGGAAAATTTATATGAATGCACTGCAGATGTTGACAAAACTTACAGGACAAGAATTCTTAAACTTATCCTAAATTAATAGCTACGAATCATCCTAATAAAATAAAAAATAATATTTTAGTATTTAACAAAAGCATTGTTTTCGGTTACACATTATAACAACAATAAGTGAAGTTCCTTCACCAACTTCACTTATTGTTGCAATGATGTTTACGAAAGGAATATGGCATGGTTGTGGAATAGTATGAAAGTTCTACTAGATATGTATAAAAAATACAGGCAAGAGGTGAGTGCATTTAAACTTCAAAAAATTAATGAAATGCGGGAACTAAGTTCGCAAAAATTAAAGGAATTTAATATAAATATGTCACCATCTCATTGCGAAAACCGATGGAGGGTGTTGGAAAGAAATTTCGAAAAAAAAAAAATGTCGATAACACTATTAAAAGAGAAGGAGGAAGAAAAGACATTGAGTACGCCGATAAAATGTTTAACATATTGGGCAAGCAAGAAACTATAATAATATAAATGCAGTGGCAGTATTTAATTATATAACAACTTTTTCCAAACTGTATTTCAAATTTTCTGTCTATCGGTGTATAAGTACATTGATATAACGAGAGCCAGAATAACGATTGCACACGTGACCACATATTTATGTAACAAATATCCAACTATTGGTATGCCTATGTGGTAAAATACTAATTTTGATTATATGACATGACCATGGGAATAACATTCAAAATTAGGCTAGTAGCCATGTAGTTTTATTTTATTTCTTTTGTAAAATAAATGGTATTGTAAAATTTAAGTTATATTAAATAAGAAAATATTTATTGGTAATAATAATGGTTTATTTTTAGTAAAATGTAACAATAATAATTTGTACGACAACAGACACAGACACCAATGTCAACAGCTACCATCCCTAGACAGCTCAAATCAGGCCTGGTAACTTATGGAAGTGAAATTCACTAGATTGCGAGTCGTCATTCTGACTCTCATGATATATATTTGAATTGGCTCATGCAGAAAAGACTTAAGTCATTGTTTTCGTTAATCAGATTTTTTTGTTTAATTTATTCTCAAAGGGTACCAGGATGTTCGATAATAAAACGATTGCAGTCGTAAGCTCAACACACATTTAGTGCCACAAAAAAAATATCTTTTAAGAGAAATTTTTTTTTCGTGTTCTTAAAAAGCTAGTTTTTTTTTTACTTAAACTCCCTCTGCATGGTCCAAATCATTCATTATTATACGCAGAACATTCAACTTGACATTTATAAGCTTTATATTATTTCCAGTTTACCTTAATTGTCTAGAAATATACTTACTCGTATAGTGTACCCTCAAATGGAACATTGTTGAATTCAGCGCATTGTAGTGCTCGAAAGTCGGCTAAGTCCGGGCAATCCTAAGATAAAAATCAAGCTTGTTATTCAGTTGAAGTACTTAAATCACATTTTCTACACAAATGTATAAGAGAATGCTATTCGCCTTATGTTGATCTTACTTTTTTACACTTTTTTCTTTTTAAATTTAAATTAAATTAGAATAAAAATCGCAGCGCACCAATTTCTTTGAAGATCATATTTTTCATTGTCGCGTCGGTTGGCTCCCCTCTAGGAACAAACGATCGCAGCAGGGTGGTTTTACAAGCATTGCTTGTTTAAGAGGAATGATAAAGCTAAAATGTAAGTGGCTCCCATCTTACAAAAGGATTACAACAATAGCAATATGTAAATACCCACAGAGGTATTATAGGAAGAAAAGGGTTCCAGGGATATATTATATTGCCTTTATCGCTTCAGATCTTTCTTAGATCATTAGGCGTATTGTCTTCTACGACTCAATTTGAAACACGATGAAGTTATACCTTCGTTAGTTTGAATTATTGTTATGTTTTCATTTCGTGACACCTATCACGTGCGTAACTATAATAAAATCTCGTAGGAATGAGAAATTTTTTTAATTCACATCACAAAAGCGTCGTTTTATTTAAATTTGAAAATGTTAACGTAATGCGACACCCTTTTTTAAAATTTATTAATCGACAAACTTCTTTTAGTAATTAATAAAAGTAACGATAAAGATAAGACATTGAAACTAAAGCATTTTTGAAGGCAAAGATTAATAATTATTAAATACATGTATTTTGTAGTTGTATTAAACATTAACTGTACGTTTAACACGATTTACTGGCTATGTTCTAATAATTTCAAAAAATCTCACTTTTATAAAGAGACTTTAAAATATCTTAGAAATCAATAACTTTGCCTATATAGAGAGCTTAATAATAGCTTAATAACAATGAAAGTACCTAAACTAATCTTCCTTTTTGTGATATAAAATACAGGATGATCCATTTAAAATAATTGAGAAATGAATGCATTTGAGTTTTGCGTCGCCTTGTATTCAGTTTTGACAATTTTGAAAAAAATGTCACTTTGCTATGGACTACTATCAAAAATCTGTTTGTAAAAGAAAAATTTCAGACTGTGTTGTTTGCAGTATACAACTCCTTGAACCTACAGTGATTTGCATATAAAATTGACCATAACTTCTGAAACACGCTGTACAATTCAATAAAATTGTATATGGGGGGTGTGAGACATGAGCTTAACCTAAATCCGAAGTAATATACAGCGTTCCATTTAAGAAAACGTATGTTTGGTTCGCCCTTGTGACATGAAGCATCCTATATATATATGAAAATAATTTCAAAATGTTAAGTTTAAGACTGTCTATAATTTTCGTAAATAACTTTTTTTTTGATATCTTACGTGATAACGGATATATCGATCTTTGCCACAATAATACGTCACGCTGTATATCTATTTTAGTTATTCATTATTTCATAAAATGTGCAAGTGCGAATAATATTTTTTAAATTGAATTTAATATTGCTGCCACCGCTCGATCTATGTGTGGCTGCTGGCATTTCGCCGTATCACGGTTCATCAGCACACCTATGACCAGAGAGAGGTAGCAATTCTTACGACGAACGCGTATATATTGAATATTAACGGATGCTATTGCTAATGAGAGACAAATTATTGATTCTTTCACTACAAGGTGTGACGCTCTTTTGCTATTTTTAAAGCCACAGATTCGAACAATAATTATTGCTTCATTTTTCCGAGCCGTGATACGGTGAAATTCTAACATCCACACACAGATCAAGCGGTGGTAGCAATATTACATTCAATTTTAATATGTTAATCGGTTTTCCGTGGTCTTTAGACGACGATAGATTCGCCTACTATACTACGAAAAATAAAGCAATAATTATTAATTATTAAATTATATGAATAACCGTATATGTTACAGAAGTTGTTTAAGTTAAAATAAATATGTATATTACAAACCTATAAACACACTGCTCGGATTACTCCTCCCACACAAAGTATTAACTAATTCGGGGCGGCACGTATTTCGGGAATCCACATATTCCCGAAGAACGTGTCTTCCCAAATTAATTAATACTTTATGCGGGAGGAGTAATCCGAACAGTGTGTTTATTGTGCTGTCCCACAGTCCTTGCAATCTTTACTATTATAAACCTAAATTACAAACTTGAGCGACATTTACGACAATAGAGAACATCGTCACATCTAAAACTGCAAAAAAGCAACTTGAGAATTTACAATTCTCACTGTAAAAATTGTATTTATTAAACAGGGTCTTCGAAAGCTATTTATAAGTGGTAAAATTACACCTATTTTATTTTGTTTGTAGTCTATTACGGAGCAAGCCTACAAATTGTTGTCAAATACAACGCACAGCGCAAGTATTGATTGGTGTGGACTCGCCTTTAAATTCGAAATAATTATTACATACGTATTGTGTTTCTTTTGTACTTTACACGCCTTATAACCCTATTCTACCAAAAAATTACCCTCGTGCTTCTTGGGAACCTAATTTAATGCGCTTTGAGGTACATTAAGTAATTATTCCTATTATCACTAATACGCCTACACGACTGCATCGAGTCCACACCTTGGGGCACCCTTCCTAATTTACAGGTTCGAGATGAAAAAAAGAGTTGATGCGCCTCTCACGTAAGCGTTTAAAGAACCACCTAGAGTCTACCTACGTACATGAATGGTTATTCACCTGAGTGTTACACGAGAAGTGCCTTCTCGTAGGTCCCGTACATCGATAGCCCGGCGTGCATTGTCTATACTGGGTGGAGACACCGCCTCCACATGTCCTACTGCACTGACTCGGCGACGACCAGTCCAGCCACGGGCCGGTGTCTGGCTCATCGTCTCCATCTGTCACGTAACTGCCCGGCAGGTATAAGTGTTCCCCTTGATGCCTTTTAAATCGATCACGATGGTGTCGTATGTGCTGCAAATATAAAAAAAATAGATATTAGGTGTGAACCACATCTTATATTTATAGACTTAAAAAAGGCCTATGATAGTGTTCCTATAAAGCAATTATGGCAGGGAATAAAGGAAAACTGAATACAAACAATGTTAACCCAGTTAAACAACTATACAAAAACAACGTAAGCAGAGTGAAAGTCGCAAACAATTACTCGGATGAATTGATTGTAAATAAAGGGCTGCGGCAAGGATGCTGCATATCACCAACTTCTACCAAAATTTAAAATATATGCATGTGTATGCGACACTGAGGGATTGGAGAAGGAAATGTATGCCAATGGGTGTGCTTTTCGATGAATAGCATGTATATAGTTTGGAGTTCACCCAAGATCTGCAGTGGGATTCCGTAAGGCCGTCGTTGCGTCGACGTCGAACGATCCGACAGAGACGGAATTCTGTAAGCGTTCGACAGCAAAAGTACTGTCGAGTAACTCGACAAATTTACACGGCA
>JARFOC010011883.1:0-10723 GCA_031763485.1 Osmoderma eremita | reverse complement strand
ATTATTTTACTGTTACTACATAGTTGCCAAAATTGAATTTTGAGCCGATATTGGCCTGTTCGCCCCATAGTGCGACGCCGAGGTTTGATAGGTTATATCTGGATATCGACAAATTTGTTTTCGAGAGAGAATCGTTTTCTGTCTCTACACCATGGAAAATTCACGTCCTAAGAAGAGACCTCCAAAACATTTTACTGTGGAAGACAAGGATATGGTTTTGAATATATTTCAAACCTATCAAGAACAGCCAGGCACTTCTAAAATTGGAAGTGTTGAAATGACAGCAAGGGCAGCAGGTAGCTTTTTAGAAAAAAAACCGAATATTTTTATAGGAATTGGTGAACAATTTTTTGAAAGAATATAATACCGATCATGCGTTTCACCCACCAAAAAAATATAGAAGAAGAACGGCCATTTTGGATAATGATGACACGAAAAATAGTAATCGAAGGATTGTCCATTCATTCTTTTTTAGAATCGCACCACCAACACCTCAAACAATTCTCGCTGCGATAAACGAAAGAGATGACCTCCCTAACTTTAAAATTACTACGCTGAAATCATTACTAAAAGAACTAAGTTTTCGGTAAACATATACATATTTATATATTATATTTTAGATAATACTTCTTACCATAGCAACCACCAACAGGGAATAATCGAAAAGCAGAAATACAAGAGTGGATGAAGAAAAACAATATTACTTATAAGGAAGATATGGTTAAGGACGAATGGTCATGTTTAATTAAACAAAATTTACCTGGTGCTGCAATATATGCTGTTGACAAGATAATCGAAAATACTAATACAAAGGTGTTCGGACTTCCACCATATCATTGCGAACTCAATCCAATAGAGCTCATATGGGCACAAGTGAAAGGATATGTTGCCAGACACAACACAACATTTAAGTTAGCTGATGTGAAGGAATTATTTCATCAAGGCATCAACCGTATTACAGGTGAAAATTGGAGAGATGCTGTTAGAAATGTGACCGATATTGAGAAGAAAATGTGGGAACTGGACGATTTAGTGGACACACATACAGAATCATTAATAATTATATGTAACAATGATTCATCTACATCGTCTATTAGTGAAGATGAATGATTTTTTATATAAATATTTCAAAAATTAGTTTACTTATTAAAATAAAATGTATATTGAGTGCATATTTTTACAAATGTTTTTGTTACATATTTGTAATTTTATATTATGACTGTATAGTATCTGATTATACCATCTGTATTAACGAACAAATAAGCATATTCATAGTCATGTGTTTAATGTGTATTAATTATTTCAACTTGAATTGGCCAATTTTCGAACAAACAAAGAAAAGCAATCTCTGAGTTGCCTACATAAATACGTATAACAATGTGTAAGTAATTTAAATATTAAATTCGAAATGCACCATGGATGATATCTGCTCTGTTACTAAAACTAAACCTATTTTGGAAAAAAAGTGAATTTAAAACTCGAATTATTTAATTTCGTATTCGATATTACAAAGGAGTTCAAATTTAATGTTATTTATTTTATTGTTCATGTCAAATCATTTATAGGGGTAATGTCAAATACTAATTTATCGGCCTTCATTCTCAAGTGATACATGTACGGTGGTGTGAATCGGACATTTCCGTGTTCGCATCACCGCGGATTGTTGTTTACTGCATCTGTTGGGCGATTCAACTATAACTTGCTCAACGCCATTTTCTTAATGTGAATGATATATAGTAATTTGTATACTTACATATGCATCTGTATTCCATGAAATTGGTAAGCATAGCTAAATCAAGGTAACGCTGAAAATTCATGCGATACAATTGAGTCCCTATCTAATTGATTAACCAAACTTACGTAATCAATTTTGTTTGCGCTACCACGTTCATTAGCCGAAGTTAATCAACCCCAAATTATTCCGTTCTTATTTAATAGATCGAAACAATATACGTGTGTGTATTCCGATAGCGTTTTAATTTTACGGACGGTTTACGGCTTATATGTGTAACCCAAAACGACTAATGAGCCATGTAAACGATAATTGATATAGAATTATTTTGGGCTGTGCCAATTAAATAATATTAATTAGAGTTAAAGTTTTTGAATTGCTGTAAGGACTATTTTTGCTCCAAATTCACACGTCGTTTATATTTAAAAACTTATGGCAAGATTAAACTGATATTAAAGATATCAAAATAAAAATTTTGAAGATGCGGAATCGGTTTACTCAACGGTTAGCGAATTGCCAGAAAATGGAACTAAAAAGAGAATGCGCTAACGCCGGATATTACGAAATTCTAAATATCGATTGTTTTTAATACGCTAGTATTAGGTATTCACTATGTGGCGTGCTGTTGACTATCCCTTGTTTCACTGCCAAATTTGCTCTAAATGTGACAGTGTTATTTCAAATAGGGTTTTATATCTAATAAGAAGGTTTGAAATTACTGAAGATTGTTAACATGGACGTTGAAACTGTGTGAACTCTTGCATATATCTCAGCGCGGACTATGAAGTTACTTGTATTGGCTACATGTTGGCACAGGTTGGAATTCTATTTGCTATTCATAGCTTTTGCCAAACGTATGTACATATTTATGTACGTAAAAATGTAATTTTCTATTAGGCATTTTGTTAGAATAATTTTTTGATTTTGTTAACACTACTGCATTGGAAATAAATAGAAAATTGCACAATTTGCGAACGCAATTTAATAATGAACTGAGAAAACTAAAAAAGAGGAAGAGTGGACAAGCCACAAATCTTAATAATGTTACCGCCAAACGTTCTCTCACCCTAATAGCTGATCTCATATTCGTATCCTGTTTCTTTATCGCAGGTAAAACCTTGTTTAATAAATATTGAAAGTATTTCATCCGAAGAAACTTTTCGTAGCATTCTGGATCTTCATTTTTCGGTTCAGACAACAATTGATTACTTATGTCTATAAGTTGATATGCAGATGTGGGAAAGTATATGTTGGTCAAACTGGCAGATCTTTGAAAAAAGAATTTCTGAACATTATGCTTCTTACGGAAATAAAAAGCAGGATTCGACTTTCGACAACCATGTAACAGAGGAAAACCATATTTTTAATTGTGATTTCAACATTTTGCACATAGAAAACAAAGGTGCTAAATTGGATTTGTTAGAACACTCAGAAATTCACGAACTTAAAGATTCAAATTCATTACTGCACGATCAATTAGATTGCAATAATTCACCTTTATTAAATTTACGGTTTGATTTATAAATCTTTAGTAATTAACTAAATTAAAATATAGTCGAAAGGTGAACCCACCAAATGAGGTTATTTGAAAGACTGTAACGCATGAAAAAAATTAAGATACCGCACAAATACCTCAAAATATGTCACAAAGTAGCCCCACTTTACGGTAGGTACTTCAATATTGGCAAAAAAACCGATGTATTCGTTTTTAGTTTGTCTGAAGAAGCCACCGTGTCGCGAAACAATTGTTACTTCCTAATAAAATTTGTGAACGAAAATTGACATTTTAGTGTTTTGATAATAGATAGACCTTCACCAAGTAAAGGCTGAAAGTATTCAATTGTTGAAATATATATCGCGACGATTGCCGCAGCAGCACGTCGATTCGTGGCGATGCAATGTACCACCCTGAATTGCAGTCTAGCATGTCGTGGTTTGTGTAGACAACCAATACACTTGAGCCGGGACACTAAATGTATACACCAATGTTGACTCAAAAAATTTTGAAGAGACATAAGTGTGTTCAAGTTATAGTGAGAATTATTCTATACTAGGTGGAAATAACTACTACCTACAAGCTTGTTAAACTACACTTACATAAATCCAGTTTTAGGCTGTAGTTTGTCACTGTAAATTAATTAAAATACACCTTTTAGGTCCCTCAGACGAGACCGTCCTTGCAGTGAAGGTAGTAAGATCTTAAGCAAAATCCACATGTATGTAGTTACTATAAACGTATGCTCAGCTCTCACCGGGGTGAGAGCCGGCCAGCCACGTTGCGCACAACGCCTATCTGAATTATTTTGTATCTGTTTACGCGAGCGCAAAGTTCTAACAAGTGATCGTCGATTTCGGATGCACTATGTTAGCTTATACAACCACAGAGAAGGTACAAATCATAACATGGTAATTTGCTGGAAATTCCTACCAAAGCATGGTGGACCTATTTGCCGTAGAGTACGTGGATCGTCCTATTCCTTCGCATTCGACGATTGAAAGTATCGTCGAAATGTTTAGGAAACTTGGCTGTTTGGTTGGGAATTGCCGTAAATGCCTACAAATAGGCGAACAGCCTCAAACTCTTCTAATACCACCCGAACGGTAGGAGAGAGAAGTGAGAGTTTGTTCGTTGGTTGAAATGGCCGAACCTTGCTCTAGCCGACAAATTGCAGACGAAATCGGCGTCAGTAGAACTACAGTCGAACGTATTCTGAAACGCAACAAATACAAAAGTTATAAAGATTAAAAGTGCCAGGAGATTTTTCCCGAGGACAATTTTGCAAGAATGGAGTTTTGTGCGTCCGTGGTGGAAAGGGCTAACGAAGATGAATATTTTATAAAAAAATATTCTGTTTCCCGAGGAGATCTTCTTTCCACGTCATGGCAAGCATAATCCCTCAGTTCGTGCGATATTGGTCTCGAGAAAATCAACATCTGGCCCGTAATGTAAGAACTCAGTACCCCGAAAAACTTAACGTTTAGGCGGGTGTCTTGGGTGATAAGATTATAGGACCATTTTTTATCAACGGCTATTTGAATGGAATGAAATATTTGGATTTGCTGCGAACGCAAATTATTCCCGCTGTCCGCCAATTTAACCCCGATTTTGATGCAATTTGGTTTATGCAAGACGGTTGTCCCGCATATAACACCAGATTTGTGATGGAGTTTTTAGAAAACACCTTTCCTAATCGTGTTATTGCCGGGAAGGGTACGATAAAATGGCCATCTCGATCATCCGACCTCAATCCCTGCGATATTGTCCTCTGGTGCTATGTCAAACAAAATCTTTACAGTTTTGCAACAATAGCGAGCCTGCAACAGTTGCAAGTAGAATTGTTGAGAATTTTTGCGACAATAACCTCTAGAAATCTCGAGACAGTGAGGCGGGAGTTTTACGATAGACTCGGCTATAGTTTGACCGCGGATGGAGCTATTTTCGAAACCTAAAGTAACATTGTCAGAATTTCAATATATTTTGTATAATTGTAGAGTTTAATTTTCCTTTGTCAAATTTAATAAGAATCGTTGTTTATTTTTCTACTTAGAATTACTTTTTCGTTCGCCTGCATCGCATAGCCGCCACAAAATGAATATGAGAAACTGTGCTTTTTACGTAATCTGAGAGGACAGAAAAATTACGCAGTATTACGCGATTGAGCGGACATGCATGCGGATCCTTGCTCGGTTTATGATGCACTGCGACTGGATATCTCTCGTTGTCAGTGAGACTCGAATGCGCGGTTGCCATCCCAAAGCAGTCCCCCGTTCCGATGTGGTATTGCGTGTATGCGTATTTCATCTTAATACAATACTCAGTATACTAGTCTACGGAACTAACAAAGAATACATATTTTAAATAAGAAACCTTCAATTATAACATAACTAATATACATGGATATTATCAATAATGAATAACTGCATAATTAATAAGTACCTGGGGGCTGTTTTTGTCACATTAATGTTCATTTATTTTCACCAATTTCATCTTATTTTGATATCTGACTAATATGTAATAAGTTTGTTCCATTATCGATAAAACTTGTATTTGCAACTAATATAAAAAGCGCTCTTGATGAACCAAGGCCAATGTATAACATGCACCGATCACAACACAAACAACAAGCAGACACATTGTTCACGCCTGTATTTTTCCTTCCTTCAGCCACCAACGTGGCAAAAAAACGTTAAAATAAACAGAACGCGCCATAAATCTATGACGGGTTAGGTGAAAATTTGCATTTTCCGAAAAAGTTGTTTCTTTTTAGGAGTTGAATCTCAATTCCCTAATAAATTCTATCTCAAGGACTAAAATAAATGCAAGTTACCACCTATGTAGATGTAGTTAAATATTTTCACTGTTTTATTAAATTCATAAAAATGATCATACTTATACAACATTTTTTAGCTAGATTTACGTTAGATTTTCTTCCACCGCAGTGTGGAGGTAATTTTCCTGGAGAAATTTTTATCCGTATGCTACAATTTAAGTGTGTAATAGCAAAACGGCGATACAGTAACGATGTTAGAGGAATGGAGGGGGAGGTGTGAAGCTTTTGGGCATTGATTATTTACTTATCACGTTTAGTAATTAATCGTAACGTCGTTTGATTTATACATGACTATTAAACAAATGTCGGGAGGTTAGGAGGTTAGGTGAATTAATTAATTTCTGTAGTAATAATTCCCAAACTCAAATTAAATACTGCCCTTAGAGTCAATTAAACTGTTAATTGTATTAAAATACAAACAATAGGATACGGTGGCTTAAAATAGTAAAAATAAAAAAATAAAAAAATACCCTTACCACGCCGAAATACGTATCTAGGAGTTCTTCACTCATCGAGGTGGTAAGGGTATTTTTTATTTAAATTCACTAATAACCTATCGTTTACATTTACTTTGCACAAGTTGTTGATCAATCGTTTTAGTGTTAAAAAACCTTTTTTTATGGTGGTTAATCATCACTTAAAAAAAATAAAAACTAAAAATTTGTTTAAACGTTAATATCTCTCTTATTATGCAACTTTGTTAAGACATTTTTATGTTAATGATCTTATTTTAAGATGTTTAATCACTCCTTGAAAATAAAATCATAAGACCGTAAACAATAAAAATGGTGTCGATATATGCAAAACTATTTACAGCAAAAATCTGAAATTTTCATACTATACTAGGAGCGATTTGGCCTAATCGAGCAAGTCTCGATATATTTTGTTCGATTAGGCCAAATCGCTGTTAGTTAGTATACTACGAAAACTTCAGATTTTTGCGTAAATTTCCATATATCGATCGCTACAGTTCGTCGTGGGACAACCCGGTATACTCTAAGTTTCATAATACAAAGAGCTTTTGGAGGAAAATAAATATTTCGTTATCTTCTCTTTAAGATACCTAGTTAATTAATTTTCCTCTGGGGATTATACAAAAACAATCATTATGCCGGTGAGAATAAAAGGATATTTATCAAAAAGAATGGCATAAATAAATTATGTTTCTTCTAAATCTGCAATAAAAAAATATGCAAATTTTAATGAGTTCCGCTTATCAAGATAGGCAAGAAATTATAAAAGATTTGTAGGAAGTTTCCGTAATCACAAGGTAATTAAAAAGCATAATATTAGGTATACTTCCTCTTCTTGCTTCTGAATGCTCGAATGAGTGGTAGAAGTTGTATTGTATTATACAAGAGGTAATAAAAATAATTAATTGCTGCATTTTGTTTCATCTTGAAGTATGATTTTGGGAGTAAGATGTAATGTATGATATGTATTCGTACAAGTAAATAAATTACTCAAACCCAATTCTGTTAATTCGTAAATCAGATATAATTTCTGAGCGAGCAATGCATTAGTAAATCTGTTGTGGGAGATATAGTTAAGGTTAAAGGAGGAAAACAGATGGCAGGAACGAATCTAATATCACAGCAGCAGAACGCTATTAGCGCATTACTCTTACGCCATGACAAATAACATACGGTGAAAAGGGAAATGTTGTTCCTCATTCGACGGTATGGTTCTGATGCTCACTGTGTTCATAAAATGTTAAGTAGGCATAAGTATATAAGAGAGACACTTTACATTATATAACTGTACCAAGAGAGTTCCAAGTAAGGGCGTCAAATATAGTGATGACTTGTGGAAGTGAATATAAAAAGATAGGTCAAACAAAGATTGCCGTCGACAATTATTAATGGCCGATGAATTACAAGAATAAGAAATGAAATAAATTTATTAATAAAAATAATAAGCATATTATGGTGGCACTTATTATCCCAGCTTTTCGAATTTGACCCGGGGCACTGAGGATTTCTTTAGTTATGTGAATAAATATTCAAACTTCAGTAAAATCAAATAGCTTTAACATGTGCCTGAATTTTTGGGGCCTGTTATCATGCCTCAACTTGCAGGATGGGTGACAAAAGCTATTTGTGAAAATGGCGTTATTTATTTTCTGTAATAACTACTTTTGGCATTTTATAGAAACAAACGTGTTATTTTATTATTACATCATTATTATTATCATTGTTTATGTGTGATTGTACTGCTAATTATGTGAAAATTCAAACACATAACATCTATTCTACAAACTGGTTGTATATCTTAAAAAGCTAATTTCTCAGAAACGGAGCGGTCGAGTTTGAAGAAGTTATAAATGGTTGTATTGCAAATATCATGAACTTTTAAATGAGGTATCACTCAACCAGTAGATATGGAATTTAAATTTTTTAGGGTTGATATACCGGCGGCTAGAGGATTGAAACTACAAATATCATTATA
Source organism: Osmoderma eremita (assembly GCA_031763485.1). NCBI lineage: Eukaryota > Metazoa > Arthropoda > Insecta > Coleoptera > Scarabaeidae > Osmoderma > Osmoderma eremita. The sequence continues at coordinate 2,212 of JARFOC010011883.1, read as the reverse complement.
TATACTAGACGGCATCCCATGGTCGGGCATACGTACGAACTTCCAAAACTTCCACGCCCAGTCTGGGGATTGCTTTTTTCGGATCGGGAGTATTTTTCCTAGATTACGGGATTTTTTTTTATATTGTATAGAAGTATTTAAATGTTGATGGGCCCTCGAGTTGCCCCCCGGAACAATTTCCCCCATCGAACAGCGCGCCGAGCGGCCGGCGCTCTCCCATTGGCTAGCCGTCTGAACGTTTAGTCTTCGAGAAACGCCAGACAAATTCCGTTCGCGGACGTCAAACTTTTGGAGCAATATTTTGCGGCATGTTCGACCTTAAATAGGTCGGGCGGCCCTCGCAAAACGCGCGGAAGATGTATAGACGTCGATATGCACTAATCCCAAAGATCTAAAATGAAATGGAAATTACGCGTATCTTGACAGCGCAAAAACGGCAAGATGGCGGGCAAGTGAATGTTTTTCTGTTTAATAACTGTGATTTCGAAATCCCGAGGGTTTTATGAGGATACACATGGTATACTAAATATCGCAAATGGAGCTCAGGTACGGTATTAATATAAAGTAATAGCTAACAGGTCCTTTCTTTACAGAGAAATATGCGGAATACATTGCCACATATACGAGTATTTATTTAAGTTAACGTATTTCAAGATTAGGAGTGACGAAATGTCAGTTTCAATTATTTGAAACATGAAGAAGTGGTATTACTGGAGTGTTTTCTTCGTTGGGCGATAATTTGAAATCTTTCCAGAAATCTAAACCCCTGATCTTACGTTAGAGAAGCCCATGATGTAAATTTGTTCTCTAAAACTTGTCCCCCTTCGATCAAAAGTTGACGTGTTTCAGCGATTTTGTAAAAAAAAGTCTTGGTTCTTAAATATTCAGACTGTTTCGTTTTTCCACGGACTTGCTACATATAAGGCTTCACACTCCTGACGGAATTGTAGCCCGCTGTGTGTCGGTGCCAGCGTACCACGTCGTTCCATCTGTTCCTGCCTTGTATCACTTTCCATCACGTTGGTTATGTATGTATGGTTATGTCCTTGATAATTTGATCTTTCCACCTACTCTTCAGTCTTCCCCGGACTCTATCCCCTTCTACTTTTCATTCCGTTATTCTTCTAACATTTCTATTCCTTTCCATTCTCATAACGTGTCCCAAGCTTCTGTAATTTGAGTTTTCATCTTTTTTCAATTTTAGCCAGATCGTTTGCATACACTACCACTTGCACCGATTTTCTAATTATTGTCTCGGTCAGTTAAGAGTCTTTAATTACTCCACCCTAAGTTATTTTGAATATTTGAAAATAAGCTTATCCGACTGGTGCTCGCATCCTTCCTATATATTGTTACTTGACTTGTTAACAGGTGTTTGAAGTACTTCTTTGCTTTAATAGTTGCAGTTGTGGATTTCCTATCTCGGTTCTTAATGTGTCGGTATAGCTTCCAATCATTTCTATAATATTTTTCTAATGTCCCCATAATATCTTCAATCCGTTTTGTTCTCTTTTGTTTAACTAATGTTCGGGCCTTCCTTCCTTATACTTCTATATTTTTCGTAATCACATGTTCTCAGACACTTTAATCTCGCTACTTTCTGTCCTTATATATAATTTCGTATTCTTTGTCAAACCATTCGTTCTTCTTTCATTTGTTTGTTCTTCCTACAACTCTCTAGGCCGTATTGATAATACTTTTCTCAATGCAGTTTCATTTCTTGTTCATGTCTTGTTCATCATCCTACCTCGTCATTAGCTTACATTTCAAAACTTATTTAAAAGACCCACATTATCTACCATCTTCTTACGATGACATTCTGTCGATTGGAAGGAAGCAGTGAAGCAGTGCCTTAAGGCGGTGAATGATATAGTAAAACGGAGTGTACAACTATTGGAAGAGTTCAACAAAATGTCCACAAAAAAATAAACATAAAAACAATATGTTCAAAAGTAAGCAATCATATACAGAGTGACGCATTAGTGTGGCAAAGCCCGATATATCCGTTATCATATAACATCAAAAAAAGCTATTTACGAAAATTGTAGACAGACTTAGACTTAACATTATATTATACTTGTCATACAATTTATTTTAAGAGATCGTATAAACTAGAATAGTAATATGCTGGGCAATTGCCCAGCATATTACTGAAACAGGTCACGGTATGTCAACTGATAATCTTAGGTTAGTGAAACAAGTCCTTAATCTT
>JARFOC010011872.1:0-10723 GCA_031763485.1 Osmoderma eremita | reverse complement strand
GCCATCCGCTCCACAATAGGACCAAGCGGCCGAGGTGGAAGGAGTTATTTACAACCCGGCGGATGACATCATTTTCCTAAATACCGAAACATTTATGGGAATTGTGTTAAGCACTGAAGAACACTAGCAATAAGTTAATCAGAATACTAACCTAGACCACAGCTAAAATAAGAAATCAGTTGCGATAATAAAATAAATAACAAAAGAATGCTATTAACTTTACCACACGAATGAAATTTGTATTCTGCCGCTTCTTCCCTCGGCTTTACTGTTGTTTGTTTAATAATGTGTTTCTCAAATACTAGATTTCACAAAATATGCAAAAAAACTGTCAACAGCTGTAACTGTTTGATAGAGAAATAATATCAGTAAGTAACCAAATGTGTAACTGACTGTACAATTTCTTAATATCCAGAAAATTCTTAATCGTTCATTCAATTTAGTGTGCAAGAGAGAATGTTTACAGTGCCGAGAAAACCAATATTGCTACTCAAAACCTTGCTTGTACACTCAGAAAAGAAAACAAACACCTTTTAGGCGTTCTTCTTCCCAAAATAAACTTAATTGTGGTGTTTTTCAAATACATAAATCGTTTTATAACATGTTTTCATTTTGTATATGCTGCGTACAATTCCTGAAAACCAATTAAGAAGTTCGACGGAATCTTGTAAATAATGCTCTTTTTCTTATGTTTCTTTCATTTTATTTGAAACGAGTAAATTTAATTTTAAAAGGCGCCCTGCAAAGTATTAAGTAGCATGCTGCACTGGAACCTCAATAAGGAGCTGGTAAATGCACTAGCCTTAAGTAAAAACTAAAAGTTCGTGTCACTGAAATTTTGGGAAGAAAGTTTACCAATTTCCTTTCGTAAAGTTTAATGGGTTTTAAAATTTAATTGTTTAAATTCGATAGAGGTAGTGTTTCGATCTCCAGTTTTCTTCTCAATTAAACTCGGATCTTTCCGAACAAGTACGGAAGGAAAGCACAATTAGTTTAAGACATTCTAAAGGATTGGGTATCTTGGACGTCATTTTCGTGCAATTATCTTTTAATTAAGTCGAATGTAATTTGTCTATTAATGTATATAAAGTTTGCTTTTAGTTTGAAAAGAAACATTATTTAGTTTTTCTTATTTATTAGCCAGTAAGAACCTAAGGTATGTTAGGAAAAAATTTGTGAAAAATATGCAAGAAGGATTATAGGTGTGGCACATATCAAGAACCAAGGCATCAGAAGGGTTTGTTGTTATGTTGTACATATCCCTATATTTCATTAATTGAGATGAGTGTAACGACAAAATAATATAAATGCATTTTTAGCAACGATTCTACAAAATTAATAATAATTGAGATGTCAAATGCAGGGTCGATAGAAACCATAATTTTTTGATTCATTTTAAACTCATATACCTTGTATAAGTATCTTATTTTATCTTTCATGAATATGTAGAGATAAATTATTGCGCAACGATTTGAAATAGATAAAAAAACGGACAAGGTATTTGTTCCCATAAGTTAACAATCCCTCTGCGTACGTGTTGAAAGGTCGAACGCTGCCCCGTGCTTCTGGTAGTTAATCTTTCGATCTAGATCTAGTGAAGAAACTATAACTATTGAACAAATAAAAAATAATAATAAAGGTGAGAATTTGGGTGGCAGTAACAACATTGATATTGGTCCTGGTTACCGCAGCTCTAGTAGCAGTGACAGGAATGCTGAAACTTTAAGCTGCTTTCTTAAAGAATTAGGCAAGCAGATAGCTATGGCCATTTTTGCAACTAGTTAATTGAACTTCAGGCTAATGGAACATAAAAAAGGTTTGCAAAGCAATGAAGTGCGAAGGGCAGAATACGTTTCACCCTTTAGGTTTCAGTTATCGTTGATTGTTTTCACATAAATATTTGAAGAGGAGAAATGAAAATGCTGTAAAATCTATCGGATGTGTCAGTTTGTATGTCTCTTGATGGATGATTAGGTCTTCATAATGAACCAACAGTTTGTGTAGCTTTGACAACAGAAGATGGAAGGAGTTTCTTGTTTGAAAGTATAGATATATCAGCACATCTATATACATCTGATTTTTTTACAGAATATGTAATAAGTGAGTGTAACACTAACAATAAGTATAATTGCAAGATTGCTAACTTTATCACAAACAACAGGGCTAATATGAGTAGCATAAGGAAAAACTTATCTGAAATTATAGCTTATGGATGTTGTGCCCACCTAATGAATTTGAGATTTGAAAATTAGACAAGTAAAAGAACATTTACTTCAATATTTCCGCAATACCCATTTGCTTAATGCTTGGTACAAAGAGAAAGATAGCAAGAAACGAATACTACCTCAACATATTCGATGGAACACTCTTTCTGACACTTGAGAGAATTCATCAGAAAGATGCCTGTTTGTCCCATGCGGTTGACGAATGGAAAAATTTAGGCGTAATTTTTAAAAGTGCTGAAGAGAACATAAAACAGAAATTTATGAAAAGATATGAACGAACTACGATGCCTTTTCACTTCTTAACTTATTTGCTCTACCCTCTTAGAAGTAAACATGAATACCCGTTGTCAACTCAGGAAATAATTTCCAGAAATTATTATTAGTTGGAAGCTAAATGAAATCGATTCCAAACAATTGTTCTCGTAAGAAATATTAGAAAATATAAATGCGGTACAATGGTATCTCGGAAGAATGTTCCAGAAAATAATAAAATATTGTATATCGTCGTTAGTATTTTGTGTGCAAATGTGGATGTGGAGAGATCCCCAAAATATCTGCAAGTCAAACCTCATTTGATTCACACTATTTTTATGCCAAATAGAATTAAGATATATACCTGCATCAGAAAATAAAACATTTAAGAATATAAACCTTAAACACAACATACGAAGTAATCATTTATATGCATGAGCAATAAAAAAACAACAGTAGATAAGTTAGTAATAGAGTTGTCATCCAAATAAGAGAAAATAATATTACAGCACAAAATATGATTGCTTAAAATTTTGTCAACATTTCCACTGGAACGACTCCTAGTTTAAAATTGAATTTAATTGGATGTTTCTAGTTTCTGCTACTGAATTCAAAATTGTACCGATCAGATTTGTGTTAATAAGACTCTAATTAATACATTTCTCTCGGCGATATTTCGTTCGACAAAAGGCCAACCCGCAACTGACAGTTTCTGAGTACACCATAGCAACAAGAACCCGAAACGAACACAACAAAGTGTAACAATAGTCGAAGAAACACAATCAGTATACCCTGAATGAAGGTTTACATTACAAGGGCGTCGTTTAAAACAAACAAGGGAGATAGTTCTGTCAATTGCAGAGATTCTTGCGGTATAAAATCTTTTGAGGATTTCCTTCTGCAATGAATTGGTGGGAGAAGGAATAAAGTCGGAACTAATTTATACATGGAAGTACAAAGAGACAAAGGGATTTGCTGTAAGCGGTGTGACACACAATAGAACACAAAGATTATTTTAACCTAGAAGTAAACTAGAACGTCAAATCCCATCGAAGTAGTTATAACTTTTTACTGTATATTTCTTGAGGCTGATCTGTGTTTATCCATGCCTCTGCAATGATAAATAGAAAAGGTTAAAATGATTTATGGGTATAGTGAAATTCTAAATGCTAGACTATGGTATTACAATTTATAAAGTTTTATGGTTCGTTTCGTTGTAGCACAATAAATGTTTTACATGACAATCTACAATATTCTAGCTAAACCAAGCTTGAAATGCATGAACACTTGATTATATCAGGCAATAATGTGCATTACAAAACAGTGTTATAGCTGTTTTTTACATTGTCACAGCCTCTAGAAGTCCATATCACCAAATGGAACAGACTAGCTTTTAGTGAAGTACATTCCTATATTAATAAACACCTAAAATTCTAAAAATCAGACAAAACGAATAAAGAGAAAACTAGGTATTTTGTTTCTTTCTAGCATCAGCTAAGCAGAGTGAAATGAAAGCATTTGGTAACCCGTATTTTAATTTAATGTACCATTTCACGTAATTTTGTTATTATCTGACCGACAGTTAAAGAATAAAATATAAACTAGGACAGCATCAAATGAAATGAAACGACTGAAACATAAACTGATGTTTAAAAAACTGATTCACTCTACACCTTGCGTATTATTTAAAAATAGCTCCTCGTAAGAAATGTTATTGCGAACCTCAGTAAATCAACAAGACCTTGGCAATAACCTACCATCGGAAGTTGTTTTAGTTCCTGTCTTACGCATGACTTCAAACGATACACCTGAATCACATATGTGAAACTTCCCATGATTATAAAATTTCTCCTTCGCATCACTATTGTTACAGAATACACAAGCATATTTCGTAAATTCAGGAAAATAATGTCTCTCCTTTCATTTATTCAAATTCCGATTTATTCTCAATGTTGATTTTACAATATAGAGTATTGCGAAGAATCAATTGGAAACTTTAAAGTTTTGTGGATAATTTTCTATCATTTGCTAAAATACTCAAATATAATGAATGCTTTTATGTCACTTCCATTGAACTATATGATATTTTATATCTACGGTTTATCAAAAAGAAAGGAAAATTGCTTGAAGGTATAATGATCACTTGAAACGGACCATTACACATTTCCTTAGTTTGATCATGATTTCAATTACTATATCCTTCTATAATAATTTGATAATAAATTTACTCAATAAGCAACCAATCATGAGAAAATTACGGATTATAACTTTTTATTTCCTTCTCTTAGAACACTGATATTAATATATTTTAAGTTACGTTTACGTGCGTAACGCTAGAGGTCTGCGGTATTACTACTTCCCCTAACGTTGTCAAAATGGGGAAGTATTTCCGTTTTAAAATACTTGTTACAGGGTGCAATAAATTGCGGGTGCAATGAAAAAGCCGATGAGTTTGCGAAAAAAGGATTATCGACTTCATACTTAGGCCCAGAGCCTGTCCTGGAAGTGTCTAAAAGCGCAGTACGAGGGCAGATACGATGGATCCAAGAAAAGCACAAAGACTACTGGCACAATATAACCAGGCAAAGTCGTGGCAAACCCTTTATTAAGGAGCCATCGGTAAAGAAGTCTGACGAACTACTAAATCTTACTAGTAATTACCTTCCTACAGTAATACGTCTCCCAACAGGACACTGTGTTCTGAAAAGACAACTACAGAAAATGGGGTTAACATTAAGGATCCAACCTGCAGACTGTGTGAAGGGCAATACAGACTGCATTTCACATTTTATATGAACGCAAGGCCTTGGGCCCTAAAAGACAGTCGACAATGTGTGGATTCTTCATCAAAACAATGCTCTGTCCGTGAAGAGGATTCTAGCCGGTAAGAGAATTCTACAATCAGGCAATTCACGACAGGCCGCAGCACTACTTCCAATAATAAAGAAAGGACAATTAAAAGAGATAACAGCTGAGTTAAGCAATTGTAATAATAAATCACACTTTTGTCACGTTATTTCATAGCTAGACCTCGTATGCTTCCATGAAACACCTTCACACTCTAGCGAAACGATCTGTGCAGAATAGTAACGAAATGGTTGCGGAAGCCTAAGGAAGCTAGCAGTTGGAATTAACCATTTTCCTTCCATGCATGTAGGTTCGTTCTTGTATGCATGTGTAATACATTGGTAGTAATTCTACTCCCATGAATTATAAGGGGACAAACAACAACTGAATTGATTAGAGAACGGCAATAATCTCTAAAATTCAATTCTGTAAAATTTAAACTTACGTTTGCATAAAAGTTATACGGGTGTCCGCGGGACAACGAAACAGCCTACCCATTTAAAAGTCTAGACTTTTTACAAAATCGCATTAACACGTCAACTTTTGAACGAGAGGGGGCGGCATTTGACGAACAAACGAATTTAATATCTCCAATCCTCTAGCCGCAAGAGTGTCAACTCCAAAATTTTTAAATTGCACAATGAGTTTAGTGTTAGCTCCTTTAATTTATGTAATTTGCAATACAACGATGCAACTTTTTTTAAGATGGGCCGTTTCATCTTCGAGAAATTAGCTTTTTAAGATATCTAAGGTACAAAATAGTAACGTCAGAGAAAATATGAAATATAGTGTTTATTAAGGAATACAGACTTTTTTTATAAAATTTCTGAAACACGTCAATCTCTATAGATGGGGGACAGTTTTGGAGAAGGAACGATACCACCTTAATGAGGGAAACACTCTGGATACGTATTTCAGCAACTAAGTTGGCATCCTCAGCAGACCCTGTAAAGGAAAAGAAGTGTTACACGTAGCACCTTTGCAGGTTCTACTGAGAATGGCAACTTAGTTGATGAAGTTTGCAGAGTCTTTCACTCATTAACTTGGTAAAGGTATTTTTGTGTTTAGTTGTGGAATAACACAATAACACTGTTATTCCGCTGGTGATCTGCTGAAAATTTATGAAAATATGTTCTCCAGACAACCCCAGTTAATTACTTTGATATACTGCCATTCCAAATTAATTACTTTGTTTGCAACAATTACACAAACATCAATCAAAATTATCTATATTGGAATATTAAATAATTTAAATTACTAACAAATATCTGTGTTTTTTATCTAAACTAGAAGCCATTCTAAGCAAATGTTCCATTTACATATTTCAAAACGAATTTAATTAAATCGAAACCTCATGCAATATGCTGATTTGTCCGAGCATTCATAAATCTAAATTAAGTACAAATGTAAATACCATTTAGCTGGAGTGCAATAAGTAAATCTTCATTAAGAAACAATCGGCATTGAATTTGCGTTAGCAGGGTACAATTAGCATATATATTATTGATTTTAAGGTTAGAGCTTTAATGGCTACATGCATGTTTATCTTTTCTTTAAGCACTTATGGAGTACATGGTTCAAATTCGAATTACTAGACTACCATGCATGTACTTTATTTATTTTATAACTTAACTTTTTAAATTATGTTAACACCAATTTGTAGAAACCAGGTAATAAGTTATACTAGGGTTTTAGACTAACTGAGGCATGTCGGTATACTTAACTAAACTAACAATAAACGATTCCAAACCGGGAGATTCAAAAAAAAATTATGAAACTTTGGGAACATGCAGATCACACACTGAGTGGGTGAAATGAATTTTTTAAATCGAAAATTTTCCATGCGCATAGCTCGCTAACGCTAAGAGGTAGAGAAAAGGTTTTAAGACAAGAATTGCTTGCTGGAATGAGTTATATTCAGCAGATAAGAAAAAAAGTTCAATATATCAATATTTTTACATATACTTTTTTTCGACAGGTAAACATGTTTATGTAATAATAGGGATTGGCTGTAACATACCTCTAGTTACAGTGTTGATTTTAATTTTAAAAACTAACAAAAATATTGATAACTGCATTATAAATTATTACTATATTGGTTTCATTGGAGTGAACTGTTTGTTATGAAAAAGATATAGGTCATCGAAGGAAGCAACATTGCTCAGGTAAACCGTAAACATGTTTTTTGTAAAAAAAAAGTAAAGTGAATGAGATAAGAAAGCACTATACAGTTCATCACACTTGGAATTAATAGTGGTAGTGTTGAAAATGGTTGCCATAAATATTATAAATATTATTCGTTTGCTGATGGTAACATTCGAAGTTACCAATAATAATAATAATGCGACACCTACGAATTGCAAGGAAATCGAATTGCACGATATAAAAGATACCCTTCTTGACACTCAAAGAGAAAAATCGTTTTCATTGAAAACTGATACAATCTTAGAATTTTTTCAACCGGACAGATTACATAGATAGATCACGTAGAATTTGTAGATGATGTATATACGCCCACACTGGAAGAAGCATTAGAAGGAATAGACGTTGAAGAAGAGGAGTGTATACCAAAAGAAGGAGGTATTGTTAACAAGAGAACTAACTATCTCGAATGAATTTGAAAATCCAGTAACTTTTTACAGGTTTTGTGCTTCCCCCTCGTTGTTCCATATGTGGTAGCCCTGCCATCATACGATGTGCTTGGTGTAACAAATTCCAGTGTTGTCAACATTTCTTTGAGGAGTTTCATCACCATGCAGAAAAACTAATTGTATGTTTAAACATAAAAAGCATGTAAAAATATTGATGTATTAAACTTTTTCTTCTTGTCTGCTTAATAAAACTCATACAAACAAACAATTTTCGTCTAAAAACTTTTTCTGTGTCTTACCATTATGCATGTAGGGAAAATGGAAAATTTCCAATTTTCAAAAATCCATTTCACCCACTCAGAGTGCTTTTCGACAGCAAAAAAAAATGCGTTGTACATACGTATATGTGATCTGCAGGCTCCCCAAGTTTCATAATTTTTTGAATTTCCGGGTTCCCTTGGAAGTAGGAATATTTAAAAATGAGTAATAATTAGACCTTGAAAAATTTTAACATTACAAGTAATCCATAATTCTGGTAATCAACGTGAAAGTATTTTTAGTTTTACATTAAAAAGGCTTAAATAACTCACTTTCGTGCTAAAACTTCAATCTATGTATGCATGTTATTTATGTTACCTTTTAAATAAATTCATCAGAAATTCCGTTCATGACAGAACCTCTCACGCCAAGTGTACACAGGGATAGACTAGTATCTTATACGCTAGTAAGTACGACTTCCGAGAATTTTACTCTCGGGTGTAACACATGTATGTAATTCTTCCCACAAGTAAGTACATATATGTTAGACCCCAAATAAGTACGAAGTCTATTCCAAGTAAGTTACATAGAAATAATTAATATGAAATATGCCAAATTATAAGTTCAAGAAAGAGACGCCTTTTTACAAGATATCAAAATTCTTGAACTAATGAGACACATTTCTTGAATAGCTTGCTGGTAAATAGAAGAAAGCGAAATACTTACACAGAATATCAAAGTTACTTCTTCTAAGAACTTGCTTTCTTATCAGAAAAGACATTTATCTCGATATAAAAATAAATAGTATTGAATTTTCAAGAAATTAAAATATTCCTGTGAAAACAATACTTTCCTGCTTAGGTATATACGAGAATGAAAATTACTTAAACTTAGTGAGTCTTGCCTGTAGAAATTACTTCTCTCAGTGTAGAGAGATGCCTGATTCATATGATAATTTGCTCCACGTGAATGAAGCCGGTGGGTTATCAAATCGCTTTACCTTGCTGAATACTGATTATTTTTGTATTTGTCTGGTGCACGTGGGGATCATCACGGTATTTTTCCATATTACATATATACATATCAAATCTAACATCAAGCTATCAAATTCTGTACTCCCGTTGTATGCAAAGTAGGTATTCATGAACAGGGTGTACAAGACGAAAATAATTTAGTACAAAATTATGCTAATATATCCCTAGTGCGTTATTAGAAAATGTATGCATATTATGAAAATGTAATCTCTCTCACACAGAGAATTACAGCGTTCTAAATGAAGTTATTCTAATAAAGGTTACAGAAATATGCAAGGTAAGAAAATTAAATGAAAACAATTTCAGTTTTAAACACATGTAAATTGTCGATTATAATAAGGAGAATACAAAATTACTTATTAGTATACATTATCATAACCTTTCCCGGTTTAGCCGTGCGTCAATAAATGCATTGAATTAACTCACAATATTTTAATGTTACTAATTTTGGCCGTGAAGGCCTATGCAATTATTTAGATAATAGTGTTATGCTTCGAATACTTGTAACTACATATTAAACATTTCTTTCTAGAATAGTGTCATTTTTGTTTTCCAAAAGTCGCATAAAACCTAGACAATCTTACCTTACCAGCAATTCTTCACCATAATGTCTTCTAACAATTAGTGACACAAAACGACTCTATTTCATCTTGGCGATTAGGTTTAATACCGCTAGATGGTATAACGGTATTAAATCTAGCCATTACGGAATGCTATTAAGAAGTTAATGTTATTCCTTTTTAAGAATTTTGTTTAAAAAAATTACGTTTTGTTTCCTCTAATAACAACAAAAGCATCATCTAATAGGTTCTTAGCCTTTGCCTGAACCTATTCGTAAAACTAGTCGCTTCGGGAGGTTAAAGTGTTCCATTTTAAATGAACTATGCAGTAAATTGCGTTATTTTAGGATTATTGGATTTATGTATTAAAAATACCCTGGGATAAGATAACATTTTCAATTGCATTATTTATACCTACAAGTGTATTATTTTAAATATATATTTTCAACGCTCGAGAAGTAAACTCGTGTATATTAAAGACAGCGTAAAAATTGCGTACCGTATCAAGTAGTCATTTTTTATTATACAAAGACTTCTTTACTGTAGCATAAATCAACAAAAGATAAGAATTGAAATTGACACATAACTCAGACATCTATAACATGATATTCTTATATTAGTTATAATTAGTCATCATAGCCAATAGTGTTTATTTATTAATACATGTAGGGCATCACGCATGGATGTTCTTCTAAAACCATCAATGTCAATTCAATTCCTAATTAATGCATGTTACAGATCTTCTAGCATTTGACAACAGTCACAATCTATTCATTAGTATTTTAGAATGTACATTTATCTTACGACTTGAAACAATAAAAGAAAAATTGTTATGATAATCAAAAACATATAGACACAAATCCTACTCACCTACATCAATTTGATATTTCGAAGAAATCCAAAGGGGGGACCAAGGGATGATTTTGGGGAATTATCGAAAAATTTGTTCGAATAAA
>JARFOC010011861.1:0-10723 GCA_031763485.1 Osmoderma eremita | reverse complement strand
GACAAAAATAGCAATCGGTAATATGATCTGATAGTTCCCTCCAAATCATAGGAATAGCAAAAGGCATATGTCGTTTATCTTTCGCCCACGTTGTAAGAAGTCTGACACATGTAAAACAGCAAATATGAGGAGCCCAGCTTTTGTCTTCATCACCTACTTTACACTTGAAATACTGCTCATGGCACTTTTGATGGAGAGGTGTGAAAGACCGTTTTTGATATTTAAATGTCAATTCGCCGCAAATGTAGCAACAAGGGTTCGGGTGGTTTACACATTTCCTTGCCATTTTTACAGGTGATCAAATGTTCGAGGTTTCACAACAATGGCTTGAACGCACCACAACGCAACACTTTAAAACATTAACAACGTCAGCATTTATGTTCATTAGCCGACAACTGAAATAACAAGAGATGCTATCTAAGAATGGGAAATGCAGGTCTTAAAACGTTAAGACATCTACAAACATTAACCATTGCATGCTGCTTGATCAGTTTCGAGCTCTAGCCCAGAACTGAAATAACGTCGAGACATCTTCTCTTATACTACATATCTACGCATGGATATTTTTGGTGGATAAGCGAATATCCTGGAACGAAGAAACTAAGGATGATGGAGAAATTCTGAACACGTAATTGATTTCAGCATGCAAAAGTATATGGGAATCCGGCATTTTTCTGCTTGGGGTAAGAAACTTGTTAACCAGTGTTATCTTTATATTTAAAGTTTACTAAATAAGTATCTGGAAGATGCTGCTGAGGTTACTACTAGCGGTTTTTTTGTTGATAGAATTAGTGTGTTTGGATGAGGTAGATTTCTTAAAAAGACGTTTGTTGTGATTATGTTTCTAATCTAATATTACAAGGTTATCAAAATTTATGCTGTTTCGTTATCTGTTATATCTGTTATTATATGTGAATGTAAAGTGAAAGTATACGTATCTAAATGAATAAAATAAATATATATTTTGAACGAAACGGGTGAAACAAGTTTTTTCTCTTACCAAGCGTAAGTTTTTCTTTTCTTAGCCCCACGAATTTAATTTTAGAAGGTCGGCTATTAAATTTAAAATCTCTAGGATTTACCTGTGCCTACGGTTTATTTAAAATGTCTAAGCTTAAGGTAAGGGATCAGTCATGCTCCACCGCACGGTTTCATTTCCGGAAAGGCGGAATAACAATAAAACGTTTAGAGCATTATTTATTAAAGCTCTTTCCGGATATTAGGGTTGTAATAACGAAATTTCAGTAGAGCGTTTTGTTTGGTACAAATTTTTATCTGAGGTATAAACTAAAAGAAAGTCGTTATATGTAAATTTTTGAGATAGTTCTACTAAACGACCAACATAAACTACAAATGTTCCAAGAAATAACCTATGTACCGATTCTAGATCCAGAAATCGCATAATAACAAAGTACGTATCTGCGAAATGAGCACTTTTCTCTAGTGAAATGAAAAGCTGTCATGGGAAGAACAGCCAATATAATTAAGATTTTCAGGAACTCGTTGCCCAAATTAATTGCAGTCGACGATTATTGGAATTTCAACGCTTTATGCGGTGATTCGTACTTAAAATAACGTAGTATTGATTCGAGGCGCCCACACTTATCTGTGAATTTCTAAGAAGCAATTAGTTTATTAATAGCTTTACGGTGATTGCGATCGTGAAGTTCGAATAGTACGTATACACATCTATGTATAGTTCGATACGTATTGATTGGTCTCGATATGCAAGCAGCCGGTGACAGACGATAGACGGTAGTGAGCATAAATAATCGATCACTCGTATATAATACTCAAAAACCAACCTTATTCAATTCAATTACGTCCAAATCACTTCATTATTACTTGACCTATGGTTAAATTAGCAATAATAGTGACAGTTCTTGTTGTGATTGAGATGGTGAAAACAGAAAAGCAATTAAATTCTTCTTTTTATCATTTTGAAAGAAAATAATATTGTGAACAAAAAATTGTTAATACATAATTACCATAAACCAACAAATAAACAGATAAAATTATCTAATAAGTGTCACAACAATAATGAAATAGGCAATGAAAAGAATAATGATAAATAACCAAACAGTAAACACACTGTTCGGATTACACCTCTCGCACAAAGTATTAATTAATTCGGGACGACACGTGTTTCGGGAATACCCGTTATCAAGTCGAATAACCGAATGTGCGCGGGTAGAGCGATGAGACGTATCGTGTCAGGCATTGATTCACCCAATTACAGTTTATCCAAATGGCCAGTCAACGAATTCAAGAGTCTCCCACGTAAGGTAGAAAGTTTAGCAATAGGAAATTCGCTGGAATTTGTCAATAAAGTAAATAACGTAGGAATTAATGAAGGGGAGATTCTTCCATCGTTTGACGTTTGATCGCTGTTCCCGAGCGTGCCGATTCCTGAAACGATAGTTTTTAAGAAAATACTAGAAATTAAACGAAGTCTAGCATATTAAAATTGTGGAATACATCAGATTAAAAATTAGAATATATTAAAAATATTGCAAAACACAATGGTTACTTCTCTGTAGATGTTGATCGCGTCCTTAAGAAGGTGCAACTAGACCACACCTTAGAAACTCCACAACGCTTACTCCGATAGAACCCCGCGACAAAAATAATTTTTTAGTATTACCTTACATAAAATAACTAAAACAATTAGGCGAGTCGTAAAAGAAGAAAATATGAAAATCGGTTATAAGTCGTCCAACACACTTCGCAACCTTTTAGGAAATCCTAAAGAGAACCCGAAATGAAACAAAAGTCGGAAATTTATAAAATCACATGTGGAGATTGTGAGAAAGTCTACATTGGACAGACAAAGAGGTCTATCGAAATCGACACGGGAGAGCAGATATATCTGGCGTTGCGGAACATATGGTAAAAACCGGACATAATATAATTTTAAACTAATGAAATGGGTAATATCGACGCGCGAGCTAGATGCTTATGAATCCATTTATATTAAAAAGAATGAAAACTTTCTTAATCGGGATGAAGCGCCCTTGTCATTTTCCGTACTAATCGATTTATTGAAGTTAATAAAGGCATACACTTGAGAACACTTGGGTAGACCTTCTAAGAATTTTTGCTCCCGGGGTGTTGTACATATGTTAGGGATAGATAGAGGGAATGAAGGGAGAACCAAAATGAGTGTATGTTTCTAGTTTAAGTTATTTTGGTGCTCATTCGGTTATTCGACTTGATAATGAGAATCCACGTATTCCCGAATTAATTAATACTTTGTGCGGGAGCAGTAATCCGAACAGTGTGTTTATTGTGCTGGCCCGGACTGTGGGCCAGCCATCTTTACTAACCAAACAGTAAGAAATTCAAAGAAATGGTTTATTAACGTAGGTGTATGTGCTGTGTACACGAGCGGAAGATAAGAAAAAGGTAATTACTTGAAGTGTATTATTTCTCTGTATCTTTGATCTTATGAAAATCATGCGTCTATTTTTGTTTTCTTTATTGCTTGGTCCATTTCTTCCATGCTTTGCGGTCCCTCGCTAAGCACTTCATTTCGTTTAAAGTTTTACCGCTCTTCCTTCCCAGCTCTTCTATTTGTCGCATCTATATCTTCCTTGGCCGTCCGCGTTTTCTTCTTCCTTCTCCTCCTGCCTCTAACATATCCTCTCATAATTGAACAGATTCTCTTTTGACCTAGCTATATGTCCGTAGCAACCCAGTTATCTCTTTTCTATGAGGTTTGTGACATATTCTTGTCCGAATTGTCGTCTTACACTTTTATGATTTTTTTATGGATCGCATTTCTTTTTTACTGCCATTCTCTTTAACAATTTTATTTCGACGTTCACTTTACTTTATAAGCTTTCGATTGAAATTTAGTCAGTGCACTGATTGAAACCACTGACCCTATTCACTTATATTTGCTCTCAAAAAAATAGAGAGGAAAGTTTAATTATATAATTATTAATTAATTATATTATTATATTAATTATATAATAATAATTAATAATAATAATTATTATTCATGCCTTTCTCCGATAGCATGAGCCAATTACAGGGGATCAAAGGCGGCCATGATTTATTATTCCGCCTGCGCCTATGGAGCGACTTTAAGATCTAGGCGCTCAGCATTTACCAAAGAAGTAACTATGAGAGCGGTACACGGGGTTCGAACTTGTGCCCCCGTGTGTAGTGAGGGTGTCGCTACCAACTACGCCACTAATCTGGCTATCGTTTGTTAAGATTAGAAACTAATTTGGATTCTATGATGGGCGGCACAGAGATATGCGATCAATCTACTGTTATCTCCTAAGGCGCGATGTTATTTTACTGAATTTTAAAGCAATACGTGCGTTCTTGTTAACATGTTTGTATTTAGAGGCAACAAGCGAAATCCACTATCCATTGCAAATGGTTTCTAGCGTAGTGTAGTCAAAAACTTGTTTTACTAGATGGCACTATACTGTGGATGGATGAACTGCTTAGCCAGTTACCTCCTGCAGATCTTGCACTAGCTGGGTAGATGTGACGAGAATGATGACGTTTCTCTTTCTGATATATTGCTTAAAAGCTCGAAATGCAGCACCCGATATACGTAATCGTTCTCTGTTATTTTTCTTATAAAGATCGAAAAGACTACGTTTCGCTCCAATAATGATAGGAAGAATACGGTCTAATACATATAATAAAAAAAGAGGGTATTGGTTGCCATAGAAACAAAACAAAGGGGAATGTACACAACCAACACACAAGTATCATGGTATGCCTTGATATGAACTATGAAACTGTTATACCCCAATTCCCAATTACAAAGTTTTTTCAACATCTGTATGCGTAAAGTTTTGAAGGATTGTACGTGTGTACCCATAACGACGGTCAGTAGATTATTAAATGTGATTTTGCAACACATAGTCATCCTTTGTAAACTTTGATTAAGTAAAGAGTAAAAGGCCTTGCTTGGAAGAGTCCAAAGTTTAATCAAATTATTAATTAATGATATCTGGTGATTACACAAAACATAGTTCATCTTTTAAGAAAATAAATGGATGCTCTAAACTCTAATTCATAATTTTAGAAAAAAAAAAAAAAAAACTAAATGAACTAAATTCTAGTAAGATAATAACGGGTCTAACAACAGAAAATAATATAACCTAATCTATTTGAAGTTGAAAATATTTAAATAAATAGTAAAATTGAAATATGTAGAATGCCCAGAAATAAGAACAAAATTGGCGTAAAAACGCAATTGAAAGTTGAGGTTTCTTACAATTACATATTTGCTTAAAGTTGCTTCATTAAATTGTAGATTGGATTTCACAGGAACATGGGAATAGTAACTTAATAAACGAGCAATCTCATTTTCTATTATGTTCGATGCAAGCGGCTACAACTGTACACGGAATAACATAGACTTGGTGAGTAATAGATGGGAATTCATCTGGTGTGAATTTGATCAATTTGCAGCAACAGCAAACAGAAGCTTCCCCAATAGACCTGTTTCTTTTGTTAGACACAGTCGAAGAAAATGAATCGCCATTGCCGAAACTAGAAGAAAACAACCCCAATTTATCAATGCCACAAAAGCCCAACAGCTACATATAATAAGAAAATCAATACCTGTGTACCACATAGACATATTTCATTTATTTTATTGTTTATGTTTTCCGAATGCGAAGACGAGCACGCCTTATGTAGTTACAATTTAAACTAAATATTTACCTTAGTTGTAGTGTTAAAATGCAAGACTGCTACGAATTACATCCCTTTAGTGCGAAGTTCAGGACTAAGTAAACTGAGAATTTAATCGCCAGAGGGAACAAGCTGAGTAAGATACACAGGTACTATATGCCTGACAGAATAGTGCGAAGTCGTATATTAAGATTAGTCATATACGAGGGTTGTATTTTAATAGTAGCAACTATTTATTTTCGATGAACACAAAATATGTGCATATTGTTTAAGCTCTGTCCTTCAATATTGCAAAAATATTTATACAGGTAAATAGAAACAAGCATTGAAGCGTGTTTAATTCCTTTATTTTCAAAATTGGCGTGACTCAGTATTAACAATTTTTTTAGTTGAACGACAGTTTTCATGGAACTAAAACAAAAAATACCGTTACCACCTCAATGAGTAGAAATCTCTAGATACGTATTTCGCCAACTGGTGGTGGCAAGTGGAACAACACAGTGTTATTCCACTGGTGGTATGGTGGATAGCATACCTTAGAAGGTTTTACCTAACCCTTCTTTCCTTTGTAGGTTCTATTGAGGATGGAGACTTAGTACGTATCTAGAGTTTCTCACTCAATGAGGTAGTAAGGATATTTTTTTGTTTTAGTTCTACTATTCTAAGCCACCTATTATTTTATACGACCTGTCATTATATCCTATCATTTGATACCGACAATCTTCATGTAGATTATGCCTATGCATTTAATACCGCAACATTTATAATTCGTTAGGTTACCAGGTTAACGGCGTGCATGTATCATATCCAACTGATTATGTCAATATTGCAGTCTGGTAAGAGGGCTACTATCGTATAATGTCACTATTAATTCACAGGGTTTCTCGTGCCGGTCCGACTTTTTTTTTTATAAAAAAAAGTTGTTTCCTGAGTTATCTACTCATTAAAAAAAGAAATTTCAAAATCAAAGCGACACCCATATTCCAGACTTCAGTTTTTATTACGATGATTTTTGTCCCAAGCACAAAAATGCCTGATTCCCATATACTTTTGCTGAAATCAATTATGTTTTCAGAATTTCTATATCATCCTTAGTTTTTATATTCCAGGATATTCGCTTATCCAGCTAAAATATGCATCCATAGATATGTAGCATAAGAGAACATGTTTTGACGTTATTTTAGTTGTCGGCTAGAGCTCGGTGAATGAAGATCACTGACGTTGTTAACGTTTTAAAGAGCGTTGTGTTGTGGTGCGTTCAAGCAATTGTCGTAAAACCGCGAACACTTGATCACCTGTAAAAATGCCAAGGAAATGTGTAAACCACCCGAACTCTTTTTGCTACATTTGCGGTGAATTGACATTTAAATATCAAAACCGGTTTTTCACATCTCTCCTTAAAAGTGCTATGAGCAGTATTTCAAGTGTGAAGTAGGTGATGAATAGAAAACCTGGGCTCTCCATATTTGCTGTGTTACGTGTGTCAGACTTCTTACAGGGTGGGCAAAAGGTAAACGACATATGTCTTTTGCTATTGCTATGATTTGGAGGGAACCATCAGATCATATTACCGATTGCTATTTTTGTCTAACAAATATAAGTGGTATGACTTCTAAACATACTGCAAAATATCCTAATATTCCATCTGCACTGAAACCAGTAGCTCACAGTCCGAGATTACCTGTGCCTAAACCTCCACAAAACATGCCACTAAGCGACGATGAAAGTGCTGATGATACCAAGGAAAATGGAGCCCTGCTATGTTGGCAGACTATTGTTGGACGCTGAAGAGAGATGTTTCTGATGCAAAGTACAGCCGAAAGTCATATATCAGCACGTTTTCCAAGTAAATATATCATTTTGTACGTCATTTTTTCATGATTTATACACATATAATATATACTTTCACAAAATTCCATTGCGCTGTCACTCTGAAACTCTGCCTGATAGAAAAATTCTAAAAACAGAAATGAAATAAGTGTAAAAAGTGCTACCAAGTCCACCCACTTTACCTCCTGGGATAAAATAAATCTGAAGTTTTGTTGACCAGTGTAATTTATTTTGAGTGTTTATTCGTACATCAATCGCAAATTAAGTATACTTTATTGAATAGTAGATAATTTATTTAAATTATGAGCAACTACAATAAAAATGAAAAGGTGGCAATGGTAACGTGGTGTTAAAACAATAATAGTTTAAGAAGGGTTGGGGACACCTTTTAGGTATATACTTTGTGCGAATACTATTCTCAATATTTCTTACAAATTCAAAACAGGTAGTTGTGTTCAAAGTCATAAAAAAAGAAATAAAATCAATCACGGTTTAACAGTATACATCCAACTGAATATCCTGTGTTATGTAGAGGAACGGTCTGTAGGATCGCTTTCAGATGAAGCCAAATATTTGGAAGTATCGTACAGTTCAGACTTCATGGTCGTCACAATCCGTCGACCGTCCGGTATTGCTAAAATGGACACGTAAGTATAGCTACAAAGACGAAGTACCGCCAAACATTAAATATCTGGGCTGGAATTTTAGGTGATCCCACTATAAGGCCATTTATAGGTCCGCATGGACATATTTACAACTACTGCAAAATGATATTATCCCTGCTATTCGAAGGTAACTGCAAATATTAGAGAAATTTGGTTCCAACAAAATGGGTGTGCGGCTCACAACGCTAACAAATTCAGGGATTCCTTAATTTGCATTTCATTTACATCCTCAACCTGCCATTAGCACGTTATACCTTGGACTCCTAGATCTCCCGACTTAATGCCCAACGGGGGTATTATTTGAAAGAAACATGCTACATGCATGAGCATGAAAGATTTCAAACACTAGACGACCTACGAAGACGACAAAACACAACTAATCAAGAGTATTCCACCAGAAACTCTAGGGAATGTACGTAGAGCATTTATGACAGATTAGGCTATTGTGAAATGGCAGGTGGAAGTATTTTTAATATTCTATTCTATTAAATAATTTTAGAATTTTTTATTTAGTGTTTCGAATTCAAGTTTAATTTCGCTTATTGAGAATATTCTGGAAATAAAATTTGAAATCAGGATTGTTTTGTTTAGTAGTCAAGTTTAGTTCGTTTATTTAGAATTCGATTTATTTAAGCTCCGTTCCAACACCAAGTTTGCTGAGGATTCGTGATCCCGTGAACCAATGAGAAAACATATTTCAGTGCTCAAGGACTCCAATCTGTTGTCCGATTGGTTCATGTCATCACGAACGGTCACCAAGTGTGGGCCACAAATGAAATACATTTATAAATCATGTGGTCGATGCGAAATAAAATACCAAGTTCATAACGTTGGTAAATCAACAGCAATTAAAAAGCGTTAAAAAACCGATTACAAAAGCAAATTTTATGTTACAAGGAAGTTAGGAGTTTATATTGTATATTATTCAACATTAATGAATCCAATTTCGTTTTACGTTTTAGGTACTTCAGATTTTTTTTATATTTGCGGGTGATAAAATACTTACCATTGTAAGTAATTCAAATAATTTAAATGTATTTGGGAAATATTAGATTAATCAAAAGTATACATTTCAATTTATCTATACCGCCAATCTTGATGACAAATTAGGACAATTTCAGACGTTCAAAATTAAAAGTTACCCCGGTGCAACGACGAATTACGCGTGTAAACGTGATTTATTCATCCATGCCGCCGGCATCCTGTATCGCTGTATTCTCGTGCTCGCCCTAAACGGCAAAAATCTCGAGTACCCCCTTCACTCTAGACATAAATTACGAAAACGAGACAAATTTCATTACGCTCACGTATCCTTGACACCGCCGACAACAGCAGTCGCGCGCGCGATGAGCAAGAAAAGCGAAATCAGATAATTTACAGTGCAGTCACGAGGAATTTAAAAATAGCGACGCGTTCGGCGGAGAAGTGAAGGGTCGGTTGAACTTTGACATAAAAAACTTACAGCGCGCTTCATTCTTCAGTGATTAAAATGTTGCACTCGTTAAAAACTTCCTCTTCCCGCCGTCGTCAAAGATTGAGTGCCCGAATCGACATCAGCGATAAAGTTTAAAGATCGCGTCGTCTCATTGAGAACGTATCCTCTGACTCTTCATAAATGAAATAAGCTAAAGTAAGCGATATCACCCATAAATGGGCTAACTACAATCTACTCTCGGGCTTAAGGGCTCTGGTCCATAGAAATTGCTTCCGTACGTTTCATTTACATGTGCGGTAAACATCTTCATCGGTGAGGAGACGAAGTATTTATATAATATACCAATCAAACGAAAACGGTAATGGAAACTAGGTAGGTCGCTCATTATCGATATGGAAGAGAAGGTGTGTCTTGTATTCCTGAACATATCCAACAAACCGAATATAACATAAATGTAGATAATTTCAAATTTATGAAAGAAGAAACTAAAACACGCGATCTAGATGCCTAGGAATCGATATACATTAAAGAGAATAAAAACCTTTTTAATCGAGAAGGACCGGTAGGTTTCTTTGATTTGATGGATTTATTACAATAGCATTTAAGGATGATTGGATAGGACTCTTCCATGAACTTTGCGTTGGAGGGTTTGTGAGCGGTTCTAGATATTTTATGGATGGCTAGAGCGAAAAGGGAGAAAGGAGAAAATAGTGCAAAAAAATTATGTTTGAGTTCATTCGATCATGGGAATCCAGCAGTGGGACTCTGTGTAGTATCGACGTCGACTCTCGCCGTACGGCGATACCAATTGGTACTCTGTGAACGATTCTACTGTCGACTTTGCTTCCCCCACCATAGCGCCACTCTCGACATCAAAGCGACAGTCAAAGATGTGTCGCATTGAAGAGAGAAACTCTCGCTTCGGCGTTTTTTAAGCGAGTAAGAAGGAGATAGACAAAGCGCGGTCATTCAAGACATTTTATAACACTTGTCATAAAATCCCAAAAATTGCAATTGCAAAGTTGAAAACATCTGTGTTCTATATGACGTTAGTTAAAATGTGTAGGATTTGTGTTATTTTCCTATTGCATCTAAAATTGCTAAAAAGTAACGTATTTAAAAATAA
>JARFOC010011851.1:0-10724 GCA_031763485.1 Osmoderma eremita | reverse complement strand
GAGGTTCGAACAGTGAAAATTACATTGCGCAAGCTCATCAATCAGAGAACCGTTCGGAACTGTAGGTCCGAACAAACGTAATATTTTCGTTGTTTGTGTTATGCGCATTATTTATCTTACATCCGGTTTCACTTTCAATTTCAGCGTCTATTTTAACTATTTCACTTTTTCTTCCAGTCTCCACTATCTCACTTTCTTTATTGTTTCTTCTATCCCTTTTTTCTATTAACTTTACCTTCCTTGTTTTCTACCAAATATGGCCTATGGTGTACTCAGTGCTGCCACACTGTGATGAGAGAAATCGCTAGGCCACGGCCTTCTACATAAATGATACACTTGCAATCTATCCGGACCTGCGTCTCAACAATTTTCATGAAATGACATACTTAACTAAATTACAGTGGCTCCAGCTTTCTATATAAAACCATTGAACGAAATTTGAACACAACTAACGTGTGGGCACATACAAAAAGCGCCGTAAGATGGCACTCACACTTTCACTTTATTGCCGTTAAATTTGGTGGAGCTTGTGGCGGTTTCTATGTAAACGTTGATTGGTTGATGTTACATCCACAAAATATTTGACTTTACCATCACCATCGTCTTATAACGTCCCTATAACATGATTATAGCTGTGTATAATATAAATCCGTTATTTTGGCATTAACATTACCATCACGTAACATTAACATCATAACATTATTATTACCATGAACTAGGCATTTACTCTTTACTGATCTTATCCGCGGGTGGCAAGAATTCACTCGGTATGTAGTTAAAATTTAACCACACAGAAACAGTATTATATTTCCTTTTATGTGTTGCCAACTCTCTAGGAATGACCACATCCTATCAGATAGTATTTTGCGAATGTGCATTAAATCATAAAATGAGGAATTAATATTTTGCCAATTTTATTTATTTATGCACTTGCCACAAAGTGGCAAAATGTATTTTTAATTTTACTGTGCCTAAATAACAAACTTTTTTTTTAAAATAGAAATGTACCAACAAAGGAAATTATGACTATTTTATGAAAACTATTAAACGTGCTTAATGATGAAGTTAAAAGTTTATGATGTGCACGTTTTTCTTTGTGAAAATATAAGCATGTATGTATTATGTTAAAGTACTTGTAATAGTAAGTTAATATAATGAACACATTGATTTGTCACCTGTCATAACTCATATTATAGTGTTATAGGCAGATATTAGAGAGAAGGTCAACTCCCTTAATCTTAAAGGGATCAATAGGAAACTTGACAAACATTTAGAATGGGGATTAGTTACTACAAATCATAAGTATATATTGTAATAAAACATGTATCTGCAAAAAAACAACTTTTTTCATCCCAAACAGCCACAATAAAGAATTGAAAATGCGAGAAAAATCTAATTATATACCAACCGGTCATATGCGTTGCTATTGGTCGTGATGTCAAAGAGTATGCCAAGAGTATATCCGTGTACACTATTCGTTCATACCGTTTATTAATCATTTATTTCAATTATTAATTCATGACTTTTTTTTGAACAAATATATTTTTTCAAGGGACACCTCTGTCGTTTTACTTTATTTAGTTATCAGACTCCTCAATTTTTGTTTACAAATTACATTGTAGATGATTACTTGATGTTAGGCATGTTTTATCGCGTTTGTATTTTATTATTTCACACACAAGTAATACTAATTCAAACTGAAATTATTAAACCCATTTTTTTTTCAAACAATCATCTCTCTTTTTTATTTTTTCGCCTAAACAAACATCATTCCACTCACCAATGATTTGCAATAATTGTCGCCCAATTGCTGGGGCTAACGCTATGCCAAGAATATTATAAATGTTTACGAGACGTCTCTTATGCTGTCTTTAACGGGTTGATTATGCTGATTTGACTAGCTATTAGGTAATACTATAGCACTGGTGGTGTATATTATGAACTTTTAAAAACAAATTTTTATTATCAAAATCTTTATTTGACTATAAGTTATTATTTTAAATCTATTTACAATAATATAAACTAAGAATATGCAATAACGACTATACAAGAGGATAAACAGCAGATGTAGCAATTCCACAATGATTGTTCCTATCTTTAGCGATTTTTATGTATCCCCCAATACCCCACTGCGTTCCGTACGAGTTCTTCACGAGCCAATACTTTTGGCCGTCAGGTTCTTCCCCGAATCCCACCACGAGCACGGCATGGTTTATATTTTCGCCGCGGTTCTTGCAATTCTCCTCATAATAAACTCCTTGCGAATAGAACTGGAAGGTCATCTGGCTGGCATCTATACCGGCGGAAACTGGGCCCAGCGTAGCGACAGCCGTCTCCAAAGATTTCTCATCGCCCTCCGGTATTTCGACATAACCTAAAAAGTGCAAAATTTAAAAATAATATTTTCGATATTTTCCGGTTGTGAATTTGTTAGAGTACGATTGAAATTCGAAGAAATCAGGCCAGAAACCAACAGTGTGCTAGAACAATGATGAGAGGGAGGGAAATCGATAATTTGCACGTAAAGAACGTTGGCTAGTGTATGGGCTGTCAGCTGTCAGACGCCATATTGTTTGCGCATTTTGGCTTCTTCCAATTTCAATCGTACTGTACCTGTTATGTTTGCTCCAACGGCATTGGGTGTAAATCTACACGGTCCGTCCATGCCTTCATACACATAAACATCTTCCCGATCGATGGCCGGATTTTGCCAAATATATTTCAGATCTTCGTCTACGTGGCCACCACCGCATCCGAACGTTTGATAATTTTGCTTCGGAGGACAGTCGACCAAATTTTGAGGGCTCAAATCCACGAGGACGCCTGTCTTCCTAAAGTTATGACCCTCCACCGCTCCTGCCTATACATACAAAATATTTAAACAGCATTAAAACAACAATTCAATAACTATGACGTCTTAGTTCTACAGCATTCGTTTAACATATGACATATGTATGTTTTATCCAAAACGATTGCAAATTTTCTGTATAATCCATTCACGTTGAGAACATCAAAAAGATACGGCAATATTTTCCGGATTCTAATTGGCTGAAATTTGAGCCAAGTTTGCAATGGTATAAAGTTGACACAATTTACGTTGGATAAAATGAAATATCACTAGAATTCTGAAATGACAGTATTATTTATGCCATTTCGTTGTTATACCGCGTGTTGTAGTTAATATTTTAAATGTTTTAAATCAAACCCCACATTTTCAGTAAATGACAATTAAAAGCAGTACTTCTTACTTAGAGATATACGACCATAGTTACAATTATAATAGGATCTGATAATCCAGCTTGGTGTGCGAAGAGAAGTACATATTTTTTATAATTATTATTACATTTTAAACTTTTAAGAACTTTAAGTGAATAAATATCCACTTTTATCCTCTACTTTTTTAATGAATCCATAATGTAAAATAAATGTTGTATGTATGTTTTCGATTGCATGTCTTTATATGGACGAATCTCACACTTATCTATCATATGGACATTACTAAAGCCCGTTGGATGATTCAATTTTTCATTCCAAAAACTATACTTAAAAATTCAAATGACATTGTAGCTCCCAAACAGTACATTGGAGATCACTACCAATTACGCTTTTGTATTCTAGTCAACGTTGTTAGTTCAGAAGGTTATGCTTATGTTGGGGCCGTCATTACTATCAATGTAGAAGTATACTATATTACCGACATGTACAAACAAACTTAAAAACTGTTATATTTAGGGTTCGGTTTCTACAATTTTGATTTGAAATGGCTGGTATTACATTTCACACATGCGCATTGCATTTATAGTAGGAAAATTGAATAGAAAAGTAGTATAAAACTATAAACTAAAGTCAATACATTTTAAGAATACGGCGTTTGAAAAGGTAGGAGAAAATATCTCCGCTTATGATTGGCTAGAGTTATACAATATGGTTGATAACCTCACTTTTCCCATAAAAGATATACTGAGTTGTCATCATGTCCTTATTTTATATTTCAAATTTCAGGCGGTATTACCATTTAATTAAATTTCGTCTGCGTAGTACAGACAGTGAATTCAGCACCCTCTAGCTCTCAAAATGCACCGAGATTAGATTGACTTTCTACTACAGTATCAAGTGTAATATGATGAATATAGTATGAAAATTTGACAAATCTAGCATAGTGCCAAACCTGATTTCTTCGGTTTTAGCTATTCCTACTGAAGAAAGTTTGAGTTTTCAGCCATTTCCGGATATATGCTTATTGCGCCTGTGTGATACTTACGCAGCTCACTTGAGCGGCCACTACTTAGGTAAAGACAAACTCGGGAATGTTCGTAGTTACGTCAGATTTGTTTATAACGTATTTTAAGACATATGTTTACTCGCTTGCGTATACGTTTGCTTCCGGTTTTTATATATTACGCTCGTCTTTACTTTACCGATCGATTCATGTCGTAACTACAAACATTCGTGATTTTTTCTCAGTATTCAAGGAAATGGTTTAGGTGGCATCCGTGACGTAAGCATTGATGAATGTTCATGTTTGACGTGGATTTGCGTTGTATTTTGAAACGGCGTTCGAAAACAAAATTGTACAACATAACCAAACGTACACCAACTGTCATATTGAAAATGGAAAATGATGCCAGTAATATTTATAATAGGTATTATGTAAGTTATATACATATAACATTTTATTTATTATTTTGATAATACTGTGTTTAGTGCTCCTGTTCTCAGCTGTTCGCGGGCACTTAGTTCGCATGCGCAATGGTGAACAATGTTGTCAGATTTCGTTTAATACTTGTAATAGACCCATTTGGCGGAATTAATTTGAATTTTTTATAAACTTCTTGTTAAAAGCTGCTAAGCACAATTTTAAATGTCTATATCAGCACCGATATTGTTGTAAATGTATTCTAACCATCACGTGCGTAATGAAATATGAAATGATAGTGAAGATGTATTAATTTTAGAATGCTAAATATTTATTTTTTACGTAAAATTGAGGTACTACATAAATACATATTACAGAGTAGTATTTAATTTAAAATAGTAAAGAAAAAGTTAATTTAAATTTCAAAACAATTTTAGTGATTATATATTTTACCATTTACGGCGCTGACCTCCAAGAACTAGTAATAATATACATTTGACAACGTTATCTATTTTTTGGGAACCCTCTGCGCATGCGTCGGAGTTGTCAGAAAATTTTGAAATAAGAGCACTAAACAGCATGATTACCATTATTTTTACAGTTCTTTTTTACATTTTTCTTTATTATTATTTTTTTAATTTATTTATTTGTTATTTTCTATTTGTTTTTATTGTTTTTTATTAATTTTTTAATTTTTGAGATGTGTATGAGTAAAATGATTGTAAATAATCTAACACAGTGATAACCAAGTCCATAGCAGATTTATGACCGCCCCTCCCTTTTTTTTGACGGAATCTTTTTTCAGAAATTTTTCTCCTTTGAATTTTATTTACTTATTTACTTTGTTTTTTACTTTCTTGTTTTTTTAAATTATTTATTTGAACAAACGGGAGGAACAAAAGATATCGTAGTATCTTTTGGTTCATCAAAACTTACAGCGCTAAATGCGTGACACGATGCACACATTGCTTGAGATTTCACCGGGGAAACACCGCCCAACTCTCTCCAATCAATGCTGGGTGGTATGTTGGTGTTAATGGGGGGTATATAGCTGGCCGGTTGGAATGTAGACCCGCGATCTTTCGGTTGCCACCCCTGAATCCGTTCACCAACTGATTGAATTCTCCGCCCAGCAAATCACCGAATTGGTTGATTTTCAGGACGAAATTTGTCACACCGAACGCGTAATCCTGATTGAATTTAGATATAGCTTCTCTATTCGTGAAAAAATTCTGTTTTCGTAGGAATTCGGTGTCTGGTGTTGGGTACGATTTGTTGTACAAAATCTGTAAGGCGGGATAAAGATGTCTTTGAGAAAGCCAAAATCAAATCGCTATCCTTTTTTAATATTAAAAATGAGCATTACTGACTTTGAAATCTCGCCACTCGTTTTCTAACGCTTCCTTTTGAGCAACTGGTAATCTGGAAGTCGCCGAAGCTTGTACTTGCACTTTTGCGTCCGAACCGACATCCTGAATTCGCCTTCCAAGATTTCTCGCACGACCTACTATTCTTCCAAAATCGGATAAGCCTTGGCCGTTGACAATCGTTATTAATGTCGTTGCAAATATCCATTTTAGTAGCCTAAGAAAATATACATAATGAGATTAAATTTTGTAATCAAAATATTTTTGAAAATACAATATAACCCAATAATTAACAGGTTAAAATAGTTTCAGCTTTAAAGTCTCCAGCCGGACTTGAAATGTCATGGTTACAATCTTTTTTTTAGGTTATTTTGAGTGAAATATCAACATCACTTTATTTCCGCAAATTTATACTATTAAACGCCAAAAAGTAAGGTAGGATGACATTTTACCAACAAAATTATTGGAAACAGTTGCTTGGAATTTAATCTTGAAACAAAAAAAAACATTCAAATAAAAAAGAAAAAAACTCGGTTTTAAATTGAGTACAATCCGGCAACTGTTGCCGAACACCTACTTTTCAGCATTAGCTCTGTTAGTTAGGAATTAGTTGAATTTAAAAAAAATATTGGCAATAGAAAACAATGGTATATGAGTAGAGGTAAACATCCTTTGTTTTATCATCAAGTGTTTATTTTAACAATTTCTTGATAGCCTGTACATTTCAAAATTTTTACCGTTGCTTTCAAAAACTGAGAAGTCTCAAATACGTAGAATGTTAAGGGGCGGGCAATAAGACTGATGTCATAATGCAGTAGTGTTATGGCAAAACATGTTATCTGCCATTTTTGTGATTTTACAGGAGAAGCATAAACAGTTTTGTATTTATAATGCATATAGATATGTTAATCTACATTCATGTTTGTATCATTACCATAGCTATACTATACAAAGTGTTGACAACTAAACCCTTCATACTTTATGTGCGGCCATTTAATGCCAAAAAGTGCATTTTGAAAAAAAGGCACATAGCATGTTCTGCCATAACAGTACTGAATGGATAAATTGTGGTAAATGCAATAACGAAATGATTAACTGTAAGTGGTAATCAGTTGCTTTTACATAAGAAATTTGTGTCAGAATAAATCAATACAATTTGCATAAATCTTTTTTGTCTTATGTTGCATCTAAAAAAATTTTAACTTTACTTTCTATAGTTATTTAAAATTAACGTCGTTGTTAGCAATTTATTTTTACGGCAAAATACTATTTCAAACAAATTAAGCTTTGAAATAGATGACAACGTGTTACTTATCACCACTTTAATCAATTTGTCTCACTTCATTTACCAACATTCAAATTTAAAATGTCTTCACAACACAAACTATAGCAATTATTAAATTATTATTTATCCATGTGCAAGTATGATGGCAAAAAAACACATACACACACAGAAAAAGGGCACAGAAACTTGAATGAACGCGTACCAACTTACATCTCGGTGACTTTCGAATGGAAATTGACGTGGTGATGTTCTTGAACGTGACGAAGAAGACACCGTTTTAGAATGGACGAATAAATCGCTTGTCTTTTTATAAGTATCCCGCATTTTCATGCTCATGGGTTATTTGTATTATACTGGTTGTGATGTAATATTTTTTCATGTTGAATTTATACCGGATCAATGATTCGTATTGATTTATTGTGGTATTCTTTTTATGTAAAGAAGTCTCGCTAAGCACGAAACACATTTTACCAACTTTAAATTAATATTTTTGTTTGCATCAAATTAGTAAAAATTTTGATATTTTGCAATATTTCAAATCATCAAACAATTCTTTAAAAATCAATGACATAATTGCCCTAAATATATTTCTACCAGTTTCTTTATCCCACAAGCGTTTGGTAGATTCAATAACAGTACTATTTAAATTTCTCAAATTCTCACCGCAAACCCTTCGTCCTTCAAGGTTTGTCATTTCAATTATTTTATTTTCTACAGCATTATGAAATGACAACTTGATGTCACCAATTCGCCTACACCAGGAGTTACAAGATATGCCATCTTGTATCTCCTGATATTTGACTTATTACATTGGCAGCAGAAAAGCGACCACGTTGCTGTGGTTGTTCCGACTTCCATTCTATTCTGCCCTCCTTAGAAGAAAAACTTTGCACATTTGCAATTAGATGCACATTATCGACTTCACTTTCAGAACTGCCACTTTTAGACGCTTCACTTGTATGATCTTCATATTCGGAAATATCTTCGTTACTATGAGATGCTTGTAACTCTTCTTCAGTCAAAGGTCTGTGATGTGCCATGTAGGTGATTACTAGATTAATCTTTCTAATTAAAAAATGAAGTCTACAAGCCTCGTCCACTATTCTTGAATCAGCTGGTTTTAATTTAGGAAACGGTAATTATATATTTAACGAAAGTAAAAAAGAAACTTGAATTGATTGTTAGTAAAAACTAGAATCCAGGCTAGCTTTCTTATTATATCTACCTATTAAAAAGCAACAAGGGTGCTATAATAAAAAGTTTTACTATAATTATTTAAATTAGGCTAAATAATAATAATAAGTATTATATTATAACGTTCCAATGGATACAATAAACGAACACCAGAATTGGAGACAAGCATTTGCTTCTACGACAATCATTTGATTGTCGTACAATTAGACAATTTAAGCTTATGTATTAATTAGAACACAGGTGATAGTACGTCCATCACTAAAACGCATTTATATTCGATAGATTGAATTGGCGATGCACACAATGAAGTAGTAATATGAACGTAAAATTATCGTTGCTCTGACTTACATAAAAACGCAGCCGATAAAGAACTTATGAAGCAGGTGAGTTTGATTCTCTTTTCTTAAATTATATTTTAAATTTACATTAATATATATATATATGAAAATTCTTGATTTTCGGGTTTGTTCCGCGTTGTAGTTCCCTGGCTCTTTAGCGAACCAGTTTCGATACCATCTCTGGCATCTTCTTCTGGAGCGTGTGTTAATCGGACTTCGTTGTGATAACGTGTGACGTGTGTCAAATTGACACAAAGACAATATTTCTACGTCCTGATTGTATGGATTGGTTGTCATCTTGCGAGTTGTCCGAGGAGTTGGAGCTATGCAATGTCTTTATTTTAAAGAGTGGCCGCCAAGTTGATGGTAGTCGCTGTCCGTCATCTCGTTTATTTAGAGTATTCGGACGTTTTTCCATCTGTATGGCTTCCGTCACAATCCTTGCCTGTAGATGGGTGCTTCTAGCGAGTGTTCTGGTGTTACTAAAATCTATGCTATGTCCTATCGCCACGAAGTGTTGTGCCAACGACGAAGTAGCTTCTCTTTTCTGTACTGCCAATTTATGTTCTTCGTTTCTCACGCTGATTCTTCTGTTCGTCTGGCCTACGTATGATTGAGCACAGTCCCGACCGCGAATCTCATAAACGCCTTGATCCTCCAATGGTATTTTATCTTTAAAGCTCCGCCAGGGTATCACCAAGCTTTTGTACAGTAGTATACGCGGTATCTACCTTATGTTTATCGAGTATTCTACCGATACGATCTGTTGTGCCCTTTATGTAAGGTAGAAATGCCTTCGGTTTTGGTATATTTTCGTCTTCCGATTTAGTTCTCTGCCGTTTGTATATGGATTTGTGAATTACCGCAGAACTGTAGCCATTTTGCGCTAAGGTTCGGCGGTATGATTTCGCATTCAGATACCGGTTTGTGTTAGTGTCCCAAAATTCCATCTTTCCTTTTTATAACCAGAACATCCAAAAACGGCAGTTGATTTTCGATTTCTGTTTCCATCGTAAACTGTATCTTGGGATGTATAGAATTAAGATGTTCCAGAAACCGATTAAGATTGAATTCTCCGTGCGGCCATATAATAAACGTGTCGCCCACATACCGTAACCAGAGCTGGGACAGTTAACACTCGAGTAATCCTAAAAGTTTTATCAGCGGCCGGAACGATGGAACGCGCAGTGTATGTAGGACAAACAAAACAATATCTCTCGAGAAGATTACGAAATCACAAACAAGATTGCTTCTCACATAATTTTTCAAAACCCGAAAAAACCGCATTGGATCACACCATTTCCAATTTGATGTTTTTAATTTTGATGGGGATTTCAGATCAGGAAAGTAATTTATATAAAAGATTATTATTGGAAAAAATCCATATCTGTAAAGACTTTGATTCTATTCATAAGAAAGACGGTTCTACCACGAATATTTATCGTATATTAATCTACTAAAAATGTCACCTTGCGCCTTGAATTTTTGTCCCGTCGTTAGTAACAAAACTTTGCAAAAAGATTTCTACGCTGTAGCTTAAACTTTCAAATGTTATAGTGTGGATTTTTTTTTGAATTTCATTAGTAAAAGGTCATCATAATAGACAAAATTGAAATAATGAATAAAACAGCAGATTTATTCATTATTGCATTTTTATCTCTCACTACCATCAACACCTAAACATTGTAGTATATATACGAGATTTAATTTATCGTACTAATTGCCATGGAACTCCCCGCATAGGTCTACTGATGATGACATGCAGGCATATACGCATAGCGAGAGGTAGCGGTGGCAATAGTGGCAATATTAAATTCAATTATATATATATATATATATATATATATATATATATATATAAATGATTGTAATTACCGAAATAATTACATATATATATATATAAT
>JARFOC010011811.1:0-10725 GCA_031763485.1 Osmoderma eremita | reverse complement strand
TAGCGGAGTCCGTATCGTCCTAAAAGCCCTACATTTCGACCGTACGGTTATGGTACGGCTTTTAGTATATTATAATGTCATGGAATTGCTGGTATTTATAAGAGGCTGCATACTTGACTGTAAGATTTGCACATAATGATATGACACTCTATACTTCAGCGTAAAGCACGAGCTCTTAATTAGTGGCAATGAAATGTGTCTTTGTTTGAACATGAATCGTTAGTTACAGCAGGTTAAGATACATATACATTCGAGGACAGTCTAAGAAGCTTGCAGTCTCGAGATGAAGATGACGTTATTTCGTCTGGTAATGTACTTGCGTGTGCGCTGAAAGATACCTTTTAAAATTTCATCTATTTTGGACGCTCAGTTGTTGTTTAGCAGTCGTTTATGTTAGTCGATGTTAGTGTTTATGTAAAAATGGAAAAGGAATCCTATATCGAGCCGTTATTAAATTCTAGAATTCGAGCGAATTCAAGAGAAAAGATTAACAATAACAATAGAGCCACAATTAGAGGAATCGCAGTGCGGTTTTTAGAAAAGGAAGAGGGGTGCAAGATCACATATTTGCAACTCAGAAAACAGAAAGAAAAGATTACAATTAATACCGTACGGGTAGCTTTTATAGATATAGAAAAAAAGCATTTTATGGCATCCCAAGAAAGGAAGTATAGAATAGCCTTTAAAAGATGTAGGTTGAAGTAAGTTGGAAACTTAGAGCAGCCATAGAAAGTATATATAAGAAAACCAGTAGCAGAAAACAGGAAACATGAAGTCATAAGTGCTTTTAACCAGGGAGGGATTGAGACAGTGAGGGTGTCCGGTGCTTTTCAATATAATACTCGATGATGTACTAAAGAAAACGAAAGCACTAACTGCTGGTAGGTTACAGAAATATGCAGATAGTAGAATTAGCACAGAGTGCCGTCGCAGGTGGTGTGATTTCTGCGAAGAGGGAAAATAAATCTGAATCTCTGGAATACAGCACTAAAAGAGAGAAACCTGAGAGCAAGTATAGACAACACTAAAGTATTGGCTATAGATATAAAATGTAAAAAGTGTAATGACGGCAGGCAGATAGAACAAACTGAGCCATTCAGGTACTTAGGCATAAGCATACACAAAGATGGAAAGGAAGATATGAAAATAAACAATAGATCAGAAAACACGACAAAACCATACTATACATTATACTATGCATTAAACAGCAAATTTTAAGGAAGAAGGAAATATCCAGGAAAGCAATAATATCAGTTTACAAGACAGTATTTAAACCAATCTTAGCATATTGTGAAAGCTGGATTTTAAATAACAGGACCACGAGCAGAATTGAATTGGAAATGAAGTACCTGAGAGTAGTGAAAGGAGTTTCTCGCAAAGATAAAATAATAAACGAAGTAATAAGAGTAGAACCGAACGTAGAAGCTATCCTGGAAGCTATTGAGAAGAAACAACTAAGATGGTTTGGACATGTAGTTCGTTTGGATGAGGAGAGACAGACAAAACAGGACATGGTTGCCGAAGTCAACACAGGGGAGATCAAGAGGAAGATCACGGAAAACATATAACAGCGTTGTAGCGGACAGGCTAAAGAAGCGAGGTCTCCAATGGAATGATGGACTAAAAAGCGAAGAACAAAACAGCTTGGGCAACACTTATCCTCAAAATTTTGATTATCTATAAAACTTGGATACACTGCACTGCTGAAACCAAGACACAGTCAAAAAGTGGACTGCGAAATGTGAAAGAGACCAAAAAGGACGAGACTGCTCCATCGGCAGGAGAGTGATGGCGGCTGTTTTTTTGGGATAGTCATGGAGTTGTGTTAATCGGCCGTCTTCAAAGAGGAAAAACAATAACGGGGGCATACTACGAATCATTACTCGACAAACGTAAAGCAGAAATTGCGGATAAACGGTTGCATGTGCCACGAAGACAAAGAGACTTTAATGATCGCCATGACAAAAATTTATGAAATTGGAGTTCCAATGATGGACCACCTGGTATTCACCAGATTTAGCCCTCAGCGGCATTTTCTGTTTCCTATCCTCAAAGTATCGCCCAGAGGACAGATGCTTTGAATGAAGAAGCCATCGCATTCGTAAGCGCCTATTTTGCAGAACAAGATGCCTACTACTATTTGGACGGATTGAAGAGATGGGAGCATCGCTAGGCAGAGTGTATAGATTTACAAGGAGAGTATGTTAAAAAGTAAAACTAAATCTGACAAAAAATGTCTCTGTATTAGGCTGAAAAGTTTTCTGAATAGCCTCGTATATTTATGTATATGATGTTTCTAATTGAATATTTAATAAACTGGGTAAATATCTTACAGTTTGCCTAGAGAATTAGAATAATATATGTTTAATGTTCATTTTATGACCTTCATAAAAGGATATAACAATTGAAGTATATGCAATTTGTCAATATATGTATCATTTTTCTCTTTGTATCAATTTGAAATCTATGTTTAAGGAATAAGAATACTTTGAGAGAGTAAATGAATGCTTTGCTAGGAGGTGCATTTATTGTTAGCTATTTTAGAATTCCTTATTACCTAGGAAATTTCCAGGCAAAAATTTTATCGAACGAAGATAATATGGTGTAATCGTAGTTGCTACATTGCCGGTCTCGAAGTTAATGAAAATGTTTTTTTGCTAAGAAATTGTAAAGATAACTTGCAATGAAAAATAATAAGTGAAAAGTAAGGTGAAGTGAAAAATGTTAAAGAAATTTAGTTTTTGGCAATATACCAGGACTTTATACCCCACGATTTTTGTCCAATGTATTCTCAAAATATGTTCAGTTCAGTCGCCACCAATCCGATTAATAATATTAATATTAATATTGGGTTTTATCTTATTGTATTTCTTGCTATTGTTATATACCCAAGATAAATATCAGATTAACTAAAGTTGATTGTACTAAGTAGTAATACAATTACCACTGCTCTTCAATATCAAATTTAGAGCTACCACAACCTCAAAACCTAATTAAAATTCTATTTTTATTTATATTTATTTTTGACGTATCAATTGGAAAACTGACTTTTAAATGAAACATACAATTAATCAAAACTTAATGCACGTAACTGCAGATTAACGTCCATAACAGTCCAAAATCATTTTGCTGGAGTAAAATAAGGACAAAGAAAAAAAATCAGTTACATGACGGTATTGAGAATAATGGAGGGAAAGCATCCGAAGAAACGGTCGCCTGGAGCCGAATATCGCTGCCGAAGTGAATATTTGATTAAGCGACGTTTTAAAATTTTTAAAACTTTCTTAGGACGCATAATTTTCTGATTTTTTGAATATATTGTTTCGCGACTTTGTCCTAAGAGAAATACGGAACAATGTTGTCTTGAATAATGTTGTTAAATCTGCAGTGATATTTGTTCATAAAATACCTATATGAAATACGGCGTTTAACGTTTTAAAAATAATATTGTAATTCACTTCAAATGATATTTTGTTATAAGTATCAAATGTCAGTTAGTTGGTTATAAAATGTATTAATGGCCTAATCTTTTTGTATTTTATAAAGCAGTACTTGTTACTTATTGATGATGGGATGATATCCGGTAGGTTCGATATTTCGTCCCTTTTACTACCTGCGGCCCCTATGTCCTATTGTAGAACGAATGCCATCCTAGAGTTCATCAAGCAAGTCCAGGCCTTTAAGGTAGCTCAGAATCTTGCTCAATGATAAAGTCTTCAGATCAGTTAGGGAAGTTATTTCGTTCCTAAAGATGGAATGCCTGATGGAGGATGGCCGCAGGACAGTGGCACATAACATGCTCTACTGTTTCTTCGTCCTGCGTACACAGCCGGCACTGGCTTTCTTCCGATGACCCGATTCTGTGTAGATTCTGGGCCTGCAGTGAACTGTAAACACAGAAGTAATTATTCTGGCCCTTGCCGAATTTTTAATTCACCTGACGAGTTACGCCCCCTGGCGGGCATTTTGGAAAGTATTTTTGTTGAAATTCTCTTTGTCACTTTTATTATCAAGATTTTTGTCGCAAGCTTGTAAGATTAACGGTTGCAGAGATATGGCCGGTGGCCGACCTTAACCAGACAGACAGTATATAGCATACTAATATTAACACTAATTTTTTCTAGGTAAAAACGAACTCCCTATAGTCCATTCATTTTAACAATACACCCTTAGAGAATATATCTCGGTTCATGATTGGCTAAAATTTGCGACGGATTTACGCAGGCAAAAAGTTATAGTTGATGATTCAGTTTCAAATTTTCACTTTGTCATCATGTTAACATTTTATATTTCAAATTTCAGGTCGTATTACCATTTAATGAAATTTCTTCTGTGTAATACAGATAGTGATTTCAGTGCCACCTACTGGAATCTTAAAATATAGTTACAAAAATAAGTTAGCAATGTCAAGTTAACCCGCTTTGAAACAGCCTGTACCAACGGAAGTTAAAGTAAAGGGTTTTCAGCACTACTGTGTACACTTTGTTTACGTCCTCCTAACTGTCGACGGCAATGGTTAAACAGACAACGTAAATAGAGACTGTGGTGACACCATTTGACAGATCACTTTTGATCTTGTAGGCAAACCTAGTTAATGAACATGTATGGAGTACAAGAGAATGTGATTACTAACCGGCATGCAGGTACGTAATAATTGGCACTGATGTCGCAATTACAACACAAAAGCTTAATACAACAACTTGCTTTGATTCTATAACAGTTAGCTTTTCCGGTTCCTAGTCATGATGAAGTCGTACGTAAATGAGAAAGCAGAAAGTGTTGGAATATTTGAAATTATGCAATTAGCTACATTTAGCAAATAATAAAGCTTCATACACAAGAACGTATAAAAAGGCCGCATATTATAATATGCATGTGTTCTATATATATTGCGAAAATTTTTATTTGTGTAACGTATAATACAACGCAATATAATAATATAAGAATTGGACCTGAACAAATTGATATGAATGATGCCGCGCGTATTACCAGGCAACGTGGTAGAGGCGTTAAATTCTTCTGCTCTTCATGCAATCGTTCCACAGATCATTTTTCAGAGATTAAATTAATGCTTAAGAACATTGAAGAGCGTCTTCCTGCTGTTGATGGTTCTCTCCGACAACCCTTGTGCCGGACACTTTTGAAAATGTAGTCCACAAAGTTAAAGTGCATGTACAGAGAGAAGACAATGTTATAATTTTTGGTATACCGGAAAGTGACTCCGTTTCAGCATGCGAAATAGTAAATAAGGTGGTTAAATCAGTTAAATCGGATCTCCATGAGATACATACTATTAACGTAATGCAAGTGGGGAAACCGATTGGACAGAAATCGCGGCCGGTTGGTGTATTGAGTCATCCGTTCATTGTGAGAAGTGTTTTAAAAGAAAAAAAATAAATAAACTGAGTTCAAATAATTAATGATTTCGTCTGTAACATTAGTAATTTTTAATATGATTTTGTAGCGTTGACTGAGGCTTGACTAATACCTGATTTTTCTACTGATGAGAATTTCACTTCAATGTACAATGTTTAGAGATGCGATAAGAATTTATTGTTTACCGGCTTGGGTCGAGGTGGTGGAGTCAGAATGATCGTGGAACAGTCGAATTTGTCTCACACCACCGTTCATCAAGTTTTGACCACTGAATTGGGAATGAGAAAGATCTGCTCGAAAATGGTTCCAAAAAACCTTTCGCAGGAACAAACGGACATCACGGCAGAAAGGTGCCTTGACTTTTCGGAATCGATTGAAAATAATGAAAATTTTTTGGAACGTGTTATTACTGGTGATGAAAGTTGGATGTTCAAGTATTACCCGGAAACAAAACGCCAGAGCATGGAATGGCACACTTCAGGCTCTCCAAAACCCAAGAAAACAAGAATGAGCAAATCAAAGATCAAGAGCATGCTGATTTGTTTCTTTGATAACCAGGGAATCGTTCACAAAGAGTTCGTGCCTGATAGATAATAAAATTTTTTACCTAGAGGTTCTCGTAAGACTCCGAGAAAGGGTCATGCGTGTCAGACCAAACATCACGAACGATTGGATCCGGCATCATGACAGTGCGCCTTGTAACACAGCAATTTCCATAAACGGTTTTTTGCCAGTAAAAATATTTCTGTGGCTACGTCTGTGGCTTACCTGACTTGATTCCTTGTGACATTTTCCTCTTCCTAAGATTGAAAACTCATCTTTAGGGACATCTTTTTGGGACACTGGAAAACATTCAAACTGCTGTAACCGACCAGCTAAGGGCGATTCCAATAACCGAGTTCCAGCACTGCTATGAGGAATGGAAGAACCGTCTCAAACGCTTCCCAAGGGAGTTATTTTGAGGGAGACAACGTTCAATTGTAATTATATTCAAATAAAAGTATTTAAAAATATCAGTCTCATTACTTTATTTACACAGCTTGTATATCACATAAACGATTGTAATTGTTTTGAATACAAACATAATAAATACTTTGTCTGTGAGGAATTACCAAACTTTATGGGCGTTTGCCGGAATTATTTTAGGAATTTCATCCACCTAATTAAATATTTGTTTTAATTAAATGTTATGATTTCCTTTTACTTACACTTCCCGCTATTTCGCACGTCAAATAAATACATATACGTAATTAAAGAAACACACATGTAGGAGTCAGGTCCTAAAGTAAATAGCGCCCCGTTAAAGGAACTGAACTGAATGGTTCGGTTCGTTGCGGTTACCTCAAAGGAAATACGCGCCAAATTCTATATAGGTCCGTATTTTAATGAAGCACGAATTAGCATATGTCAAGCCGCTATGGCCTTCATGTGCGCATGCATACACTCCGCGTGAACAAACAAGATAAGACCGCACTACGGTTTTATGGTACAACAAA
This sequence comes from Osmoderma eremita, assembly GCA_031763485.1. Lineage (NCBI taxonomy): Eukaryota > Metazoa > Arthropoda > Insecta > Coleoptera > Scarabaeidae > Osmoderma > Osmoderma eremita. The sequence continues at coordinate 3,853 of JARFOC010011811.1, read as the reverse complement.
ACTAGGCACTCATTACGGAGTCAAACAAAAGCTTAAATAATCAAATTTACTAGAACTGACCCCGGTTGTGTAAATTAATTTTCGGCAGTTATGTGAAAGGTGGTGGTTGAATAATAAACAGCAATACGTTTTCTTTCCGCATGTGTTTGCAGCATCTGTGTTACAGAACTAAATTACCAGTAGTAACAAAGAAAGTATTGAGCAGATTGTGTAAGGGAAAAGAAACATGATGTAAAATTTTCAAGTTTCCGTTATAGCAGCGTATAGGACATTGGAACTTCGTTTGGTTAACTTTATGTCAATTATTATTATAAGCTGTGTGTACTATCAGTTCCAAGCATAATGTTGTGCGTTTGACAGGAGTGCAACTGGCCGATTCGCGCTCTATTATAAGTAATGTCAGTTGAACGTGAAGCGGTTTTTTATCCCGATGTACTGCATGAGTTTGAAATAATGTGTAGCATTATCCTTACTTTAACCCGCCACTATGTAATTATTAAAGTTTATATTATTCACTATAATTGCTTTTGTCAATTGCTGCTTTGTTTAGTCTTTTCTATTCAGAGATAATAGATACGATATTTAGTCAAATCTTCCATACAGTTTGTTAGCAGAGTCAGCACCCTCTATTGATATTTTCAGGTATTAAAATCAACATGCGGTAAAATTAGTATTGCTCATTTATATTTTGCCCCTTACTAATAATAGAACATCTATTTATGATAAAGAATGGGTTGATATTGTAAATACAATAAAATTTTCATTAGCAAATTATAATAAACAATAAAGCATATTCTATAATAAACATCAAAAATTAACGTAATACACAAATACCCAGAGGAAAATATAATCATTAATGAAAATGTGAGCTCCAAATAATGTTAACCTTATAAAATGCTATACTCGGAAAAATAGTATATTAAAAAACTAGTTTCATAATGACGTTTGGAAGTACTCATTCAAGGTTAAGAAACGAGTTTTTTAATGACTGAGGACTTTAATGTCTTATGAAACGTGTTTTTTATGCAATTTTTTGCAATTAGTTTTTTAAATTTCCCTATTTGTGAAAACAAAAAGAGAAATATGATAATATAAGAGAAATTTTGTGGCGGTTGGTAACATGCGCGTTACCGTTTGTAAAGTTGAGTATTATTCTTTTAGAGCAGGAACATTGAAATTTTAATTTGTTTTGCTATTTACTTCATATATCCCAATGTATTTATAATTTACTGTTTATTTATTTGCAAGAATTTCTTTTTATTTATTTGTATACATAATGTATAGTTCAACAAAGAAAGAAGATTTCTGCCAATAGCCGGCACGTACGTTCAAAAAATATATTTAAAGAATATATAAATCTCAGAGGTATATTTATATATTTTTTAAATATATTTTTTATATACTTCATTTTTTTTTATAATTCAACAATCAAAAATATTTTCTATGAAGAAACAAAGGAACTGATAATATTACCTTCAAGGACGCAAACAATTTCTTAAATGATTACATGCGCGAAAATAGAATAACTCATTTAATATTCAAAATACGTATTTTAGTTATTTAAATTAAAATTTAAAAGACAATGGTCTAAAATATTTTTCCATTATCCTATTTAGTACAAGGAAATTTTGAAAAACTATACTCACTAAGCAGATGTATTTATTTGAAATTAGGTTTAGGGCGTTTTGTCTCTCTTTAACACAAAAACTTTGATAATTAGGTGGAACGAAATAATCAGAATATAATACCAGAAAGATATTAATGTGCTATTGTTTCTTATATTTATAGCTACCTATGAAAAGAATGCAGTGATTGTATACATACATGGGTGCAAGACACATTTACACAGTTATTTTGAAAAAGGTCTGAAATTGTACATACATAATAATTGTATAAAAATTTTATACAACAAACTTCATATATCTACATAAATATAAATAAGAGGGCAATATGAAAATTAACACAGTTATCACCTCACAATTAACATATAAAACAAGTGCGTTCATTTTTATTGCGCACAATATTATATCCATCCTCTTTTAACGAAATCTAATAAAACAAATTGTACTTTCTTCTCGTAATTTTCATGTAATGTTTCTCCTCCCACTAATACATCATTCTCGTTGATTTCCCCAAGCTCAGTAGCTCTTCCTCTTAAAATCATTATCGGCGTCAACATAAAGAGGATATGTGCGAACTGTTTGCGTCTGGCCATGACCGCGAAATCTGCCATCATGGATTCAAAACTGTAAGCAGTAATGTCGTGTCCGAGATTCTTTAACGTTTCTATAAATCTTTCGTAATAATATTCGATTAATTCGTCAACACTTTCTCTTAATACTGGCAAACTAACACTGGAATAAAGAAAGAATATTACGTCATTTGCTAGCGAACCGTATTCGATTGCTTGGAAATCGATTATTTTATTGCTAACCACTTTGCCGTCTTCGTATTTCAACATCGTATTGTTAACCCAGTAATCGTTGTGTGTAAATGTCGCAAAAATTTTATTTTCTATGAGTTCACTGAATTCGTTCATTCTTTCAATAGGAGCTGCTAGTTTTGACAGATACGGTACGCAATCCGGATTTTTTGCGGCAACTGTTTGTATGGAACTAACCAAAGGTTTTAGGGCGTTTTCGATATGTCGGAAGTCCATACCTTTGCACAAATTTGGGAGCACCTTCCCTTGGAATTCTGCCGGTTTTGCACATTTATAAGCGATAACTGCGGCGTGCATAATCGCCAAATCTCGCAACAAATACTTTGCGGTATCTTCATCGAATCCCGTAAATCTGTCGCCAATGTCGTACCCTTGAACTTTGAGGTTCTCCAGTAGAAGCACAGCATCTTTGTCTACCTCATTTGATTGGGGATCTAATGAAATTCTGGCGCCTGGGGACTTGCAGAAAAAATCCATTAGGCATTCGATGCCTCTCTCCCTTCCAAAATCGTTTAGGGCGGGAACGATGGTGTTATACACTGCTATTTCTTTCTTAAAGGTCACTTTGGTATTGAATATTTCCCATAGGAATTCCGTAGGCGGGCAGGTTTTAGCAACGGACTTGATGGTAACCTCTTCACCGTTTTCTCTACGTATTTTCAGTTCAACTGCTAACATAACACTACCGTAATTTTCGCCTACTGGTAGGAGGTTCTTGCAATTGTATGACACTAATTCTTCCCGTGGTTTTAAAGTCGGAACTATGAGTTCTTCTAAATTCTTGATCTTCGTCGACATTATTGGCGAATACAAGTCGTTAATTTTTCACTAAATATCCGAATCAGCGAAGAGCGTTCCTGGTATAATTAGAATAACCATTCGTACTCCCAGGTTCACTCTATTACTCGTTACTCTATGATTAACGGATCAACCGCGTGAACTGAACCGTACCTCATTGTGCCATCAGTATATATATGCGTATTGAGTACATATGCGCATATACATACATGTAATAAACACAATTGTATGTGATCCAATTAAACGCTCATTAATCAAGTTTTAGTACGATTTCCACAGGACTCTTTATATTTACGTAGTCGGGAATGCCCTGAATAAATAGAACAGCTTATTTTACCTCTCTCAGAAGTTTGTAACCTCATTTTAAATACGTCTGACATAATGAAGAAAACGAGCGTTATTTGGGTTCACATTTACGTACGTATTGTGACCCAAAACTGCAAACTTCTTCTATTTATTTAAAAGAAATGAAATATACAGTCACTCGCAAAATTGAGCGTACACCAAACAAAAAATAAACGCAGCGTGGTTTTGCAAAAAAATTTATATAACAAGAAATACAAGTAATAGTTCAATACATGTACAAATTCAACTACACGATTATTGTCAACA
>JARFOC010011801.1:0-10725 GCA_031763485.1 Osmoderma eremita | reverse complement strand
CTAATTGACCTATATGCATGGACCATGTTAGCTTGCTGTCTATATGCACCCCTAGAAGCTTCATTTCGTTAGACACTCCTCTTTTGCTAAGCGTAAAGTCTAGATGTTGCGTTTTATCGATATAGAGTTTCAGCTTATTTGAAGCGAACCACCTATTAGCTTCATATAACGTTGTATCTGTCTTATGCCGTAAGTTGTCCTTGGCTTGACCTTTTGTTACCAGAGAAGTATCATGTGCATATACACATATAGAGTCTGCTGACACGTTGACTACTAAATCATTAACGTTAAAAATTAAGGTGAAAACTGTTTCTAGAATAGTTTTTTTATTTAGCATCTTATAATGTTATTTAAAAATCCATACCAGTGTTTATTTTGGAGATATAATAGACACTTGTATTTTTTTTAATGGAAGTCATAGTTGGCCATGGTATCATTAAAATGCTAATTTTTTTCTGATTTCATTGATATAACATTTGGCATGGCTATCTATTTTAGATCTTGATTTGCAGTGAAATAAGGAATTATTGTTTCTAATAATTAGGAAAATAATCAACTAGGCTTTGAAAATAATTTATTATGGAAAAAATTATAAAAGATCAAAGAAGAAATATGAAAAAAAATCATAATAAGAATCGGCAAAAACATAAGGGAGTAAACCAAAGCAAACAACTTCAATGTAACTTAATTAAGTAAGTGTTCAAAATGTCCTCTATTACTACGTAGGTACACACAATTCGCACCTCCTTACAATTCACATTTGAACCCTATCCAAACTGTAAGGTCTCATACTTCTTATTGCCGCCATAATACTAATCTTTAAATCCTCGATGTTGTTAGGTTTATTCATGTATACGGCACCCCATAACCGGCCCATTTATATTTGCATTTGAAAGTTGCCACAGCAGCGATAGTTTATAAATTTGAGCCAACGACTTGTGTTGCAATGGTCAAACATGTGTCGAGTAGAGTGAATGATCCAAAGTAATAAAAAAAAAACAGAACACCACTTAAATAACACTGAGTGTTATTTAAGTGGTGTTCTGTGTGGTGCAAATCTCCCAGAGTGCGACGTCTAACATTATCTTCCTTCGTAGATTCTGCTGAGGATGGCAACTTAGTTGCCGAAATACGTATCCAGGAGTTCTTCACTCATCGAGGTGGTAAGGGTATTTTTTATTTTTTTTACTATTTTAAGCCACCGTATCCTATTTTGTATTTTATATCCAAAGTAAAAACAATAAGCGCAAAAAGAGAACGTCGTGAGATTAATGTCTGTAGTGCAGTTGAAAATAGTCAACCATGTTCTCTATACAAACAGCTGAACAATTTGGAATGTAACAGCACCTTCATTATTTAGACTTCATTATTCTTTAATGTTTGTTTATCATTTCAACGGCATCTTTATTTGCATCCATGCAGTCTACTGTCTCAATACTTCGCCCTATAAACATACATTAATAAACTATGGTACACAACTGAATATTTTAGTCGTCTAAAATTGGAATTTACTCTACTACTAACAATAAGATATTATTTATTAAAATACGAGGTAAGATTGTCTTTAAACCTTTAGCGACCGCAGACTATGTGCTTCGTAAAGCTATCTATTCAACGCGTGCCTAGTAAAGGGTTAATATGATGTTTACCCGACGAAAGCGCATTACCGACTGCGGTATTCCTAACTGCCGGTATCACGGATCGGGCGAACTGTATGATTTGGCAACGTTCTAGCAATAATACATTGAAATCGGCATCCAAAACGAAAAATTTCTATACCTGTATATTGTCTCGTGTCAAGTACAAACATAACATTTGCAGTTATATTTTTTTATTGAAGTGAAAACAGAATATTCTCAATCAACCCCCAAAGGGATGATTCGGTAGTTATCGCACGCTTGTTTCGTCGGTGGCTCAAATAGAGGGTGTGGTCATGTCAAGGCAGGCAACGAAAATTACGGGTTAAGTACATGGATCGCGCACGTGTATGTGTGACTTATCGGATAGCTCACCTTTTTTCGTTTGGGCGTTGACTTCGACAATGACTGTGTTTTTATATACTCTATAATCGCTTTATTTATTCGGTAATGTCACCCTTTTAGTAAGGGAACCTTTCTGTGTCGTTCGGTAGGGTGGTTAGATAATCGCTCTCCTAATATTTGATATTTAAACTTGAAAATTGTTGAAAGAAAGTAAAATTGATTGAGAGGTGTTTGGGATTGAAGTACCTTCAAAAGAAGTCCAGAAGCACTGAACCTATAAATATTATATATAAATATATATAAATATGTATAAATATATTAATAAATATAATAACAAACATATAAATAATTATAAATAACATACAGGATGACGCATTAGTGTGGCAAAGCTCGGTAATTCGATATATATGAAAAAGTTATTTACGAAAATTGTAGACATTCTTAAACGTAACATTTTAAAATTATTTTTGCAATTAGTACTGTAACCATACCTTTTATTTCACTAGTGCTGTAATAAGGTCTATTACAGCACCAGTTGCGCATTAGAAATGGGACATTTAGCGGATTTATTTGAAGTTGGTGACATTGCGACAATAATGGAGGTATCAATGTGACATTTTTGGTTGTAGTTAAATTAACAAAACTTATTGTAGTTACATGTGTTTGCAATACAATAGTAAATAGTTTATTACAAAGAGAAAGTAACACTCTCAGATTTGATATTTTAATTAATCTTTGGAAATGCCCAATAATTATATACATTTTTATTTACATTTGAATTATCTTTTGAATTGATAGTAATACCATGTGCAGAAGAGACATTCTGTTGAATATTATCATTCTCTGTGATAGTGATATTGTTTCTTTTTGGGTAAAAGTCACACTTAAACCGTGAACCATTCCCAGAACATCCAGGCAAATTAACGTTCTTTTTCTGTGCAAACATGTTTCCGACATCAATCTTATTTTTTATGGAAGACGTTTTCAGCAACAGCCGAGCTCTTCCAACCACCTAAGCGTTTTATGGTTAAAATATCACCTCCATTATTTGCTATATGTGTACCACTGGACCTTCTAAAACAATGTCCTGTATAAAGATGAGGATCCGGTAAACGGAGGAAACTGGAAATTTCTTTAGGAATATTTCCCACAGTGTTAATACCAATTGGGCTATTAATTAAATAGCCATAACGATAAGTTATAAAAAAAACGTTTGTAGGTGACTGTTTTAGAGCGAAGATTGTTATATTTTTTTATTAGTTTACATCAGTTACCGCAAACATTCTGGGAACATTGTTTTTTGTTTTAGGTACACTGAATATAATCGAATCGGATTTATATTCAAGGTATTCCACACATATGTTAACCAATTCCTCTCGTCTACAGGCTCAATTGTATCCCATTATCAAAATAACCTAGAATATAGGCTGTTTACAAAAGTTGATAGAATAAAGTTAACACTCACTTTCATACCTAAGTATATTTTACCACCCGCTTCTCTTAAAAATTTATGAACGTCATTCTCTTCCAAAATTGTAGATTTTCTTGCTTGATAGCCTTTAGATAGCCGCTTTAGTAATGCTTGAAGTTTCATATATATAGATATGTTCATATTTCTATGTATATTTAAACACGATCTTAACATCGAATATATTGACCATAGTGATGACGATTTATAATTTTTAGGCAGCATCTCGAAGTACGCAAGTAAAACGTTTTCAGGAATATGAAGAATCCCTTCTTCTTTGCACCATTTTTAAAAATTTTTATATGGCTTTTCATCCAGTGTATAAGACTTCTCCGGAAGTAAATTAGTTACTGCATTTTCAGCAATTTGCCGTATTTCTGGTGGAGTACATGAAAAACTTCTAGAACTCATTTTGAAATAATTTACCAATAAAATGTCAAATTAATTTGTGAATTCAATCTATTTGAATTTAACGCCAATCTAATGCGCATGTTACCCCATGTTACCTCCCCAAAGTTTCCTTTATATTATCAAATTTTTCTCTTTTTGTTTACACAAATAGTGAAATTTAAGAAAACTAAAAGAACTAAAAAAACAACATAAAACAACACGTTTCATAAGACATTAAAGGATAAATTTATTAAGAAACTCGTGGCTACGCCATTCGTTTCTTAACCTTGAATTTCTGCTGTCAAACGTCATTATGAAACTAGTTTTTTAATATACTATTTCATTGTGATATACTATTTCATATTTCATTGCATTATACAGCGTGTTCCATTATGTTATGGTCAATTTTATATGGAACTCACTGTGAGTTCAAAGTCTTGGATACTGCAAACGACAGTTTAAAATTTTTCTCTTACGAGCATAAATTTTTTATATTGCCCGGCTTTTATAGCAACGTGACTTTTTAAATTAACAAAACTGAATACAGGGCGAGTCAAAACTCAAATACATTAATTTCTCAATTATTTGAAATGGATCAGCCTGTATTGTAAAAAGAAAGAATAGTTTAGTTACTTTCATTTTTAATAAACACTCTCTATACCTAAAGTAATTAATTTTTAAGATATTTTAAAGTGTTTTTAAAAAGTGAGATCTTTTGAAATCATTTTAATATAACCTGTTAATCGTGGGTTAATATAAAAAATCTATGCTTGTAAAAGAAGAATTTCACACTGTAATTTGCAGTATACAAGAACCCGAACTCACAGTGATTTGCATATAAAATTGACTATAACTTCTGAAACACGCTGTACAATGCAATGAAATCGTATATTGGGGGTGTGAGGCATCAGCTTAATCTAAATCTTAAATAACATATAGGGTGTTCCATTTAAGAAAACATATGTTAGGTCCACCCTGGTGATATGAAATACCCTGTATATACGAAAATAATTTTAAAATGTTAAGTTGAAGACCTTCTACACTTTTTGTAAATAACTTTTTTTGATATCTTATATGATAACGAATATATCACACACTAATGTGTCAGCCTGTATGTAGGTAGTGTTTGTCATTGTCATATTTTGACGTTAACATAACCTGAAAACGTCACATTTGGAACATTGCAATATATATTATTATTTTTTTAGGTACAGTAGAACAATTATCTTCAATAAAATATTTTCTCTCTCTACGTTTTTCATCTAACTGAAGATGTTTGACTGTCAAGCAAATTATGTCAGCTTCCAAAAAGGTTGACGCACTTAGCTCCGCCACTCCAAGAACTTTATTGTGATATATGGCGTGAAGGTGCAAGCATATTAGTGACACATTCGTGTATTTTTTCTGCGTTTTTGTTGTACTACACCTGCTTAATAAAACTGTAAATAATTAACAAACTTGTACTTTCACAAAAATTCTATGAGTGTACTATTAAAAATATTTCATTTCAATTTTGAGGACGAAATTTCTGCCTGTCATTCATTTTTCCATTACAGTTTTTCTTGCTTAAACGCATACATACATAGCTTAGATTGTCGACTGGCACTTCAAGTTATATCTTGAAGATGGTACGGCACCAGTTCATCTCAATTCCCAACCAATTTGTCACAGTTAACAAGTGCGTTACGCCAAAATAAATGCGCGCGTCAAATTCAATCATTTTCGCGCGCTACAAGATTGATTTCGACCTAATACTCTGCCTTCATCCTCACCCCACCGGCATCCTCCTGGAAGAATTCTCGGAGGAAATTTAAATAAGGAAAATCGCACGCGAGAAGAAGATCCTAAGAGAAATGGGAAGATTCCGACACCACATCGCACGAGTACGTCCGGGATAAAGATGCAAATGGACTACGGGAGGGGAAAAACGGAAGTATATACACCTCCATGTATGTATCTATCTGTACGCGTGAGATGGTAGAGGGCGCTTCCATCGATTCGCTTCGTCTCTATATTTCCGCTGTCATTTGCCGTGGCGCGCTCTTGAGGAAGACAAATTGCGGCAGATATGACGTGACAGGCACAATTTGCGAAATAACTTTATATATATGTTGGGTGAATACATGAATGATAGTGTCGGTAATGCAGCGAACTGTAGGGAGCGGATTATAGGGATAACGGTACGTTACCGTAGTCGTAACCGGCTTAGGCTGCGGACGTATACAGTGCCGTTGTCGGATTTCGGTTAATAATAAGAATAGGTAGCTACCGTGTAGGAATTGGCGCAAATGTATCTCATGTATCTTTTTCAAATTAAATTCGAATCGAAGTTCCACTAATTTTCAATCGTTTGTGCAACCGGAACTACACGTACTGCATACTTAGCGATGCGTAATTCAGAATTTGGTTTTTAATTAATATTCGAAGATCAAATTTGCTTGGAAATGTAGCCGGTTCAATCAAAACACAACTTTATTGTTACGCTCGAGCTTACGGTTTATTATTTAAACCTTCTTCAGGAGTACAAACTACAAAATATGTGTTTGATGTAGGACAAATTTAAGGTGAACAATAACTTACATGTCGTGACATTAAATTGTTGGTTAACATGTTAAAATTTGGACAAGAAGTTTACATTGACACATTAAAATGTTGAATACTATAACACATATCACAATTCAGGAGACAAACATACTTGAAATCGACTAGTGTGGAGAATTCTACACGTATCAATTTATAAAAGTAACATTGGTGATGCTGTCACATCAGACATCGCCATAATCTTGGCCTAATAGTGCGTTCTAGGAGACGGGAACCACTGGCAATACGTCATCCATACCAACCTCCCAAAATGGAAACACCAACACAACTTGAATAGTAGTGAGGGCGGCAAATTCAAAATGATTATATACAGAGTGGACACTCTTAATCAATCTGACGTATGTGAATATCAATGATAAACCTGTAATATACTTAAAAATTTTGTTTCTAAATGAAATATTTATATGGAACAATGATGTAATAATTTTTAAGTTGATGAATTATTTTCGACTTACTTTACAAGGATGAAAGATGTTATGTATGGAAGAGTCTCACAGGTGGCAACCAAAACTATGCTAATTATGTTGGTGCCCTATTAGTTGTCCTACCAGCATTTTAGGGGTTATTAATTGTTAATAAATAACTGTAGATCTCACTTAGACATTCCATGTCGATACGGAAATTCAAGCAGTCTTTCGTGGTCTTAATGTAATACATTTCAAGAAACATCCGCTTATGATAGCAAGATTGAGTAACTAGTATGCTAACATCATCAAAGGAGAAGTTATGACCACTGTGTGTATGATGGTAAGCCAACTCAGTGTCAGTGGTGAACAAGTTGCAATCCCTTTTATGTTTGGACATTCTACTACACAACCATTGTTTGGTAGTACCTATATATACCTTCTCGCATGATGAGCAAGGAATTTTGTATATTACGTTAGACTTATATATTTTTTGAGTTTTATCTCTCACCTTGGTAAAACAGGTGGCTGTTTATAAAGGGTTGTAAAACGCCATTTTGTTCGTCAGTGAAAAGCTGTCTCACCTTGTACGACAATTGTTCAATAAATGGGGATCTAACATATCTAAAATTATTCAGAGGTCCCAGAGGAGCATTGCCACCATTCCGCGCATCTATTGTCAGAGTGTTAAACAGTATAGATTTCACAAGAGCCTTAGGATATCCATTTGATAAGAAAATGGTACTCAATTTATGTAGATTTTCATTGTGAAACTGTGTGTTTGATATTTGTAACATTCGATTTTTCATCGCTGAGCATATTTAAATACAAAAGTTTGTTGGATGAATCAGTTATAGGCTGAATCAGCAAATCGTTTTCCTCAGAATAGTTTACTTAGACACGTAGGTGAAACTCGTACTTTCGATATCGCATTACAAGCAAAATACGGACAGCATGCAACAGATAGTTGCGTTGTCGGGATGCAGTATTCATAGGAAGTGTATTTTTCGGATTTTATTAGTCGGTTGCTTTTGTTTGTTGGGGATTTGATTTTCTTTCTTATTTCTTTGAATTTATTTATATATTAAAATATCTGTTGTTTCACCGAGAAAAAGAAAATGTTAAGCCAACGCAAAACACATTAACTCAACAGATTAGAATGTTAAGTTAATGTGTTTTGCGTTGGTTTAACATTTTCATTTTCTCTGTGTTGACAACTTTGAAATGTTTAAATAAGAACAAAATAACTGGACACCTTAAAAATAAAACACATGGCAGTCCATTTAATATTAATACGTTATTAATGTCTCTAAAAATAAATGTATTATCTTCTACTTTAAATATGAAATGAAAAAGGAGTGCGTTAAAAAAGCGGCTGTTGATGTTAGATGCGAATGGGTGTGGAACAGTTGTATGTAGTCGTGTATCTCGCATACATCTCGAAAATTACCAATAGTAAAATATATCTTTCATTTTAGTACAATATAAAAACTAATCCTTTAAATTGAAATTCTAGCAAATCCATTCATAGGTAACTATAGTTCTCGCAATTAAACAACCCTCTTTTGATACCACGCATTGCAGAGCCTATCATTATCATATGGTTTGACACATATATAGGGTTATATTTAAAAAAACGAAAACTATCAACACTAAATAGAACATCAATATGACAAATGTCAAATAAGTGCGTTGACAACTTACCTTATCTATGCAACTGGCAACGCTCTAATTGAATAAATCATATGCGGACTAAATGTCAGTAGATTTGACATTCCTATGCACTTCCTGAATTGTGCTTGGATGTGTTGATATGATTTCATTATACCAACATCATTGCTGTCAAAACTCGGCTGTTTCGTTACGAGAACTATATACAAATGTTCCGGTAAAATATTACTTTTATGATAACTTTCATGGAAAGATAGTATTCAAGAAATTAGACTATATTCTAGGCTAGATAATTTTAATATGTGGGTTCAGTGAATACAGAAAGATAGATATAAACAGATAGAAATCTGTATAAACACAAGACGGTAAGAGAAACATATACAGGAATCCCAAGTTAAGCTGCCTATTAAAATATTTTAAGCAAGAAAATAAACAAAAAGTCTGAAATTAATTACACTGCCCTAGGTCAAAGCGATCTTCCAGAGTAAATTATTTTTATATTTTTGTAAAAATAATGATTATTATTTGCATCACCACCGTTTGATCGTAAGTTGCCATTAACTTTCTTATTTTAAATGAAATGTTATATTTTTTATTCTAAATTCCGATTCGAAACATTATTCTAAATACAAAATGTTAAACTGTAAATACAAACAAAAAAAGTTAAAGTGTCAAAAAAAAAACGTTTTCAAGGCAATAAGCATATTTTTTGCACTATGCAACAATCGATATCGCCATACTTTCGGAAGGTATGACACAAAGACATCGCGTATATTTGGGTCAAATAACATAGAACCGGAAACGGAATAAAACAAGGCAATTAAAACGAATTGGTAGGTGAAGTGCGTATCGAAAGCAAACACTGGGAGAGTGGACGTTCCGGAATGATGATTGCGTCCAGGTAAAATAAGATGGCCGAAAATCAATATACAGGCTGCGGTATATTTCCCCAGGATAACATGGAAATTAGATTCCGCATGTTCCTTGTGCTGAGAGAAAAAGGTTATGACTGCTTCGGGAGCTTTCAGAATGTCCAGGTATTAATCATTGATTTAGATATTAAATAGCTAACAATAATTGAATAACAACGTTACTTTTGAAGCAGTCTTTTATTGAATTATGAGTTAGAATTAGAAATTAACGCAGAAAACATTGGTGAGATTAAGGATTGTATACCGGTATACCGGTTAATCGGTAAATTGACATGATGAAGATGTACAAAATATTGTGTTTATAGATATTTAAAGGTCTAAAGGGACATTGAAAATAAAAAACAAACAGGTAAGTGTAAATAACAATATACCCAATTATTAATTTTACGCGAGATGTTTTTTGTTTAATTTTAATTTAAACTATCTTGAGATTGAGAACCGCTGTAATGCCCTAGAATAGAGAATATAGAAGAGAAACAGACAAAATTTTTTGACTAGAAACGTATAACCCCCATTCCACCGAGTTAGTCAGAAAGAAAAGGAATGAAAAAACTCTCAACAAAAAACGCAAAAAATTGAAAGAAAGTCATGTAGAAATTAAGAAAAAATAAGTTAGCATTGATATATAGCATAAACGAGAGAAGGACTTTGAATTCAGACGTATTACACTATTTGACAGACCCTAATTTGGTTTTGTCGGATCCAGAAAATTATGACATTTTTAATATAAACAGTGAAGCAACAATAATCAAAGGCATTGTTGAAATACTTTCATTTATTGTTGATAGTAGTCAGTGTCACTTAAATGATTCTGATTTGGATTCCAATTCAAGGTCAGATAACAAAAATATTGATACCTCTACACCTAATGTCGAATTATCAATGAAGCAAAAACTGCATGACCTTATCAAATAAAAAACAGAATGTCAAAAAGTATCAGTTCGACAAGCAAAAAACACGAATGATTGGACACGGAAAGTAAAAAAAAGGATTAGGATACTTCTGGTAAGAAAAAGTACGGGGGAAGTATATTCAAATAGTATTTGATTATTTAACCCTGAATGGTTACTGTTCGAAGCTCATCTACTCTTTATCACATTACTCTTTTATGTGTGTTCAAATTACGCTCTTTTCATCAAAGACTCTTTGTGACGAAAGCTTGCAGTGAGCGGACGTACGCTGCGTTTTTTTCATTTTTTGATTTTTTACGTTGAAGTTCACAGGTGTGTACTCGTCGCAACGACGAAGAGTAACTTTAGTGTGACTGTTTGCATTTA
>JARFOC010011780.1:0-10727 GCA_031763485.1 Osmoderma eremita | reverse complement strand
AATTTATGACTTTTGTCATAGATTATAGATTTGATTGTTGACGTGTCTCATATCATTGTATGATGATCTCCGGACAAGTAAATAAATGAAAATGAAATGAAAAATTAGTGTGTCGTCGCAATACCCATCAGTTGGCATGGCAACGCGCCATGTATTTTTTTCCAAACAAATTCTTTTGAAATTGATTGCTTAGTTCTTAGCAAGTCATTATTTTCCTGGTTTGCTAACAATATAACTGCATATTACGGCATAAGATTATTATTGTAAAAGATTATTAGGGGTACAGGTATTAGTAAAAACCAATATGATTTTTGGATTCAGCACACTCAAATTAGTTTTTAAACAAGTCTCTTTTAGATGTCAGCAAAAATCATGTTAGGTATATATGTACCTCACCTTAATAAAACTTTTACAAAAAGAGTTCGTAAATTAGTTTAACACCGTTTATTTTAGCTATTTGTGTTCTACCTCTGACATTACATTCATGTATTCTATAATTTTTGTGTTACGTACGTAACCAAAGCGTACGTAGCTTTGCTGTGGCGATACTTTAAAGATGCGACCGCTTTTCGAGGGAATATTATTCAATTATTCATGTCGCATGACAGGCAAACATAAAATTTAATTTAATAAAGTTATCTGATTATTGTAATAGAGAAAAACACTTGTTTCAACAGTTTCCTTCAAGTATTTCACGTCAACAGAATAATATGAATAATGAAATTCAGTATGTCTAGGAAAATTAAAAAAAAAGAAAAACAAAGAAATTACTATATTTAATCACTGCAAGAAGGCGATCTGCAAGCTAAAATTATAAAAAAAACAAGGAAATGAATGCATTTGAAATCGTAACTACACTTTAACCATAAAATTTGGGGACACGTATTCTGTAATTAATCAATTTAATGTGACCCATAGTCCTAGTAATACTTAGTGAGCTACACTTTAGTTTATATATTTATCATTACGAATAAAATGTTAAAAAACCTTCTATACATATTGTAATGAATTTCAAAATGATCTATAAGGGACCCTTAATATATGATAAATTATTAATAAAACGGAACCTCCTCGGAACTGAAAGAAATTTACAAGAATATATAATTAATTAAGATATTTAAGATATGAAAGTAATAAGATAAACATAAATAAAATGATAATGTAAAATTAACACAGGTCAATGTTATAAATTGTGTATGTTGTGATGTGTGCCTAAACCTATAAGATTGCCCGTCAGTTGGAGGAAAACAGCATTTCTTCGTGTAACTAAATCCAAAGAGTGGTATTCATTATTCTGAGTCGATATCCACATAAATCCATCAATCCATCCGGTAAATAAGGTAAATAAATCATCAATTTATTGTGTGCGATGACAGATGTTGAATTTGGTTATATCTAAGGAAACTGCAAGTAAAGTAACATTAAAATGGGCTAAAAGAAAAGGGAAAACAGATGGGCCTTACTCAAGTGGAGGAAGGAATCTTACATATTCACTTTAGAAGAAGTTACTTCCATATTTTATGCGTTTAATGGTAGTATATTTTCCTCTAAAGTAGAGGATCTCTGATTGAATGCAGGTCGCGAACGGACAGGAAGAGTTAATCGGTGTACGATGTTCTTCGGTTATATTTATATTTATTTACGTATAAGTTAAATAGATGAAATTAAGAGAAACAATTATACAGATTTAAAATTGGTATAATAAATTACAGTAGTAATTCTTTAGATTCTATTAATCCGATTAATAGAAGCTGAATTGTAGGAACAATTCAGACAAAAAAAACCGATCCAAATAAATCGGCTGACTAGCTGATGAGTTGACCACCAGATTCTGCTACCCTCGATTAAGTGAAAAAAGATATGCCGGGATAGCGCAGTGGTAAGAGCGCTAGGCACCTGTGCAGGATGTCGGGGTTCGAATCTCCGTTGCGGCAGCCGATTTTTCTAAGAAGATCGGTTGCAGCATGGGTGGTCGGTCTCCCTCTCGGTACCCTTCAGTGTTGAGGATAAATCAACACTGCTACCCTTTACGGCGAGGAGGGTAGCAACAAGCCATACACTTCACACACACAGACGATACACACGTATAACACAAACCTAATGTAGAGTGACACAGTAGGCCTCAAGGTCGCAGTGTTAAGCCTCTGCATTAGGATAGAAGCAACAAACAATAACAAGTGAAAAAAGGGATTTATTGACAATGAAATGATATAAGAGGCATTGGAGCATTTCAATGATTTTCAAACAGTCGCTTAACTGAGTGACTTAATTTACCCTTTCATTTCACTATTTAGCGCAGATGTCGAAAATTACAATATCATCCTCGGGTTATAAAACGTTTCATATGCTGCGAGACTGTTTAGCATTTTTTGATTGGGCGGTATTTGAAAATTTATGTCTGTTTTTTGTTAATTAATTAATTGTGATGACTGGTGTAAAGATATATTCGTGTGTACATGGTAAAGAGCAGGTGGAAGCTATTTTTGGGATTTCTACATAGATTTCTATATAGATAGAATATGTTAACTAATTTAAGGCAATATATTACACAACGTTGCGAGGAATTTTTACAATTTAAAGCATGAGCGTCGATTATAATTGTATTCTGTATGTTACCCCTTTCTTAATCTATCTGGTTCTTCATTATAATTTGATTTGACGCATAAATGCTACCCCTAATCAATCATAGTGGACCCTAGTCAAACACCCTTTACATACATTTGTTTCTTTCCCCTACTCAATCCACAATCTCTATCTTAATCAAAATGCGAAGTTCTTCCGGTAACTTTGTCGTTCCTGTCACCCCTATCTTCTCAATCAAATCCCAGTACAGGCCAACATACACACGCTGTTTGACTTCATCGAAACAGTATTGGACTTTATCAAATCGTATCACTCAGTATGCCTTTTCGTTCTCTCAACCATTTCGATTTCCATGACGGCAGCGCCTTATCACCCCGGTTTTCGACTGAGAACAAATTCACGTGCCAGTCCGTCGTAATTTATTAGCGCTTTAGCCGCTTAGAAATATGAAGGAAGGTATTAATGCAAATATATTCCTCGCATTTTAACAAAGGCGAATCACAAATTTACAATAAAACATAACATTCGGTACTTATGTGCGTGTAATTAACTCATGATTTATAAAATGACGCTTGGTCGCGTAATGTTGGTGTTGTGTTACAATTTTCAGACTTTCAAATATACTCTCAAATATACCTGCAATAAAGCCGAGGGCAATGTCATCTGACCAGAGTAACACCAGACAGTTCCTTACGTGATTGTTTTGCCTGGAAATGGTATGGCGGCTATTTTGCAGGCGTTTAGCACCGAATTGAAGGTTCACATCTCCTTTATCCAGTATTGCGTTGCCAACAGAATGGAAAGCATACCACAGCTAGCAAAATCTTTGCCTCCCGTAAGTTGGCTGGGAGTAAAATTGCGTTCAATATATGATTTGTCGGTATGTGAGACCGGGATTGGGAATTTGATAATCCTAGCCTACCGTCTTAGAATCTAATCCGCCCTAACCGTATTAGAATCTAAAGGAAGAAATACCAAAGTGATTTTTATAGACGATTCTCCGTATGTATTGGTGTCTATGATTCGCGCCTACTTTAGCACTCAGAGAACATACTCCCAACATTGTCACTGTCAGCGTTCATAATGAAGTACAGCCTTACGAGGAGATATTAAAGCGCCAGGTGTGTGCATGGTTTATTTCGATAGATATCCAGATTCCAATTCAATAGGAAATGGACGAAATACTTTCTATCTTTGTTTAAAATAACCACTACTTATTCTTCTTCTTTTTGAGTCTTGAGAGATAGCCTGTTTTAGTTCGACTTTATTGTGGGAATAACGTTGATGGCGATTACTAATCCATGCCCATCTTCTCGCAAACTTCATACTCCTATTTGTTTCCAGTTTGTGCTCTATTAGTATTTTCGGTATTCTTAGAGGGTCGAAAACATCCTTTCTACGTGCGAGCTCCATTGTATTCTTCGGTCTATTATAAACTTGGTAATGTCTTGAGGAACTCTGTCTCTTTGTATAAAAGATGGTCTGAGGAAAGGGTGCGTACCCTTGTGTCTGATCATCTGGCGTGTCCTTTATTCATTGTCGGCTTAGAGAATGTAATCGTAGATATGAGTATGCGAGTAAATGGAATAATTTATAACCAATCAGTATTCATATTTAAGTTAAAAAATACCCCTTACCACCTTGTTGAGTAAAGAACTCTGAATACGCATTTCGGCAACTAAGTTGCCATCCTCAGCAGAAAACCACAAAGGAAAAAATATAATGTCAAGCGTAGCCCTCCGAGAACAATCCTGCTCTTAGAACGCCACTATCAAACATTGAACAATGTTTGATAGTGGCGTTCTAACTAGCTAGTTGCCGAAATGCGTATTCAGAGTTCTTTACCCAACAAGGTGGTAAGGGGTATTTTTAAACTAAAATTTATTTTAAGCCACCGTATCCTATACCTAACCTAAATCAGTCTTCAGATCAGATTCTTGCATATGCACATGATATCAACATGTGCCAAATCAAACTAGATGTCGATCCATGTTTTGCGGCTCTGGTGGAGGCGGCAAATAGAATAAATTTAACTGTTAACTGAGAGAACTAAACATATATGCATTCAAATAGGAATTTTGAATGTTGTGCAAGACAAAATTAACATAGTCAACAGAATTCTTTATGGTCTTAACAAATCTTTCGCAGTACTTTCGGAGAAGAACAAATATACGTTTTTTTGAAAGAAAGGAGTTACGGAAAAAATTGGGCTATAAATGAGAACGGACTATGGCGTGGATGGCTAAACTTCGAACTTGATCAAGTATCCCCTGACCCAGAGATTGTCACCTTCATCAAGGTACAGAGCTTGGGATGATCAGGGTACGCTGCCAGATTGGTAGATAATAATACCTTAAGGGCCTGACAATGACCAAACCAGAGGATGCAGATAGAGACAACGCGATAGATGGCTTGATGCAGTGGAAGAGGACATGAAGATCCTAAGGATTTCTAGATCGTAGGAGGTCACTAGAAACAAAAATTTTTAGTCCGCTTCGTGCCGTTCGAATCGTCGCGTCGTGCGAAGGCGCATCTCGCGGTATCGGAAAAAATCGATTCGGTTATCTTTTTCTTTGATCGCGATTAACTCGAGAACGCTTAGAACTGGAACGGCGAACTTTGCACCGTTCGATTCGTCGTCTAAAGGCGCTCATTCTGGTATATAATACATGGGGGTTATCTTTATTTTTGGTTCGGAAAATGCGATTTTAGCGTAAAAACTTGGAAAACTAACTATTTTTTTCACACATTTTGGCAAATATCTTGGAAACGGTTAGAGCTATCGCAATGCGGTATATAATATGTCGCGGTTATCTTGATGTTATCCTTGGAAAAATCGATCGGTTAGAGCTAGCAATTTTCGGGCGGCCACGGAAAATCGCGAATATTTCGAGAACGGAAAGGGATATTTGAGCGCGCGTGGCGTCATTCGAATCGTTGTCGGGAGGTGCATATGACGGTATCGATTCGGTAAAATTTTCTTTATCGCGAATAACTCGATAACGAATATATTTGCGTATTCGCTATCTTCATTCCTTCGATATTTCGTAAGCCTGATACAGCTAATCACAGTAAACTTCTTAAATGTTTTAATGTTATCATAACCTAATCTACTTGGGTGTAACACAATCCATTGTTTTCGACACTATCATTACTATACAATATGCATACATCCTTTTTCATTGTTAAATTTCATGACAATATCAATATCTTACACCTACAGCACTGTTTTTATATCATAAATGTTTTAAATCTGGCAGTAATTTAATAAAACTTTATATCTTCCAAGAGATAAAGTTATGTCGCTGATTTTAAGATTGTCTCTTAGGTGATAACACTATTATTTCACGGTAACACATGCTAACACTGCTCTTAAAACGCTTTATAGCTTGTTTTATACATTTAGGCATTAATTCCCACTATATTGCTCACACTCAGGATCTATAGTACTTATTAATTAGTCCCTTTTCTATGGTATTTATTTATCTAATTTTGATTAAATTTTATCTTTATTTATAATTCATAGGTTGCTTGAAATATTGACTCAAAAATAAGTAAACCACATCACCCACGTTCTATCATCGATCCCTTCTAATATTTTCGTCTTAGAAAATTTTTCTTTTTTTAAATAACTTTCCTCATAATGAAATCTGTTTAAAATAGATACTCCAAATGTTACTGCTATTATATTTAATTTTGTAGTTTCTGATAGTTATCGAAGAGCTAGTTGAGACTTTGAGAAATCGACACTATTACAAGTTCCTGAAGTTTGAAACGTAGTTATGGAGCATGCGACGTGAGAAGCTCTGATTCACTGAACACTAAGTTTTTTTTTTATTAACTACACGCAATAATTTTGTGGCTTTAAATGGTAGTTATGGCACATGTAGATATATAATTATCGATAAAATGTACATATTTTCAGGGACAGCTAAATATGGTTCCCTTACTCATTCACGCGTATCTGGCCAAAGGTATTAGTATCTTTGTAAGGTATAGGTTAAGAACGCGGAAAGAGACTTAATTTTGATGATTAAGTAATGCAAGGGAACTCTGCTTACGTGAAGAACATCTCTTGCGCATAAAACGACGGGCTCCGTCGGTAATTTTTAAAATTACAGGTTAATAATAATAACAAACGACAATCGTGACGAGCACATGTCAAAAAAGAAATCGAATTTCCGACTTAGGTTCCCAGCCCAGTTGGTCCGACCGTAAAATACATGCATATCATTATACAAAAGGGAAAACGAAAATTACTACGCTCCTCTACGCACCTTCGAGCCCTGCGCGGCGGTCCTTAAATTCGGTCGTTGACAGTCACAGTTCACGGCGCAACTGTAAGTCTAACTTTTACTTTGTTGGTTTATATCTGATTTAGCATCACAATGGCCAACGATGACCGGTTATCAAAGGTGCCGAGCCGCACCAGACGTATTACAGAACGCCACCGTCTTCCAGCTCGAATCGAAATCATCCGGCCAAATCATAATCGATGTGAAAAGCAGAATTTTAATATTACGTTGGCCCATGATGTGAAATAAAGGTTCGACCTGAGAAGATATACAAGAAAAAATAATGCACTTAGAGGATATTTCACGCAGCCCGATCAATTAATTATTCCTCTTCTCGGCTTTTGATCTTAAATCAGCAAAATTCGTGCTATTTATTTTCGCCTGATTGGGGTAAAATTTATAGTACTTGAAGATCTTCATACATACAACAAATCTCATAAAAGTGGAAGACGGGAGCCATTTGTTAATTATCTTAACGCTGCATCTTTACTTCTGAATGAGCAATATCAACCCACATTGCAGTTAAATTGTTAGAGAAATACAAATTTTCATTTTTTTTTACTATTGTATTATATACATATTATTTCTAGCTTTTCAAAATGATGAAGTATTTCTAGTTTGAGACCTTTACTTTCACGTAAACCCAACTGGATTCTTGTTTGGAAATTATTGTCCTCCTACCTTTTAGGTTTTTGATGTGATGTATTTTTAATTATGTTTTTGTGGTATAAAAAAACATGCCATTGGTTTTCAAAAGGATGTTGGGGAGCATAGCGAGAGAAATTATATTACTTAGTGAATATAAAACATTAGTGGGTAAGAAAGATATCGACATGGAAGGGAAGATGAAGGTATAGAATGTAATAATAATACAAGTAGTAACCCATGCAAGTTGGACAATACAGAAAACAGACGAAAACAAGAAAAGTCCTATTAAAGTAAAATACAATTCAAAACGAGGACATCAGACGAATATCCAAAGAAATCTAAGAACTGATTTTGAGAAAAGTAAAAATAACTCCTTTGAAGTGGTATGGGCAACCAGAATGAAGAAGAAAGAATTAAAAGAATAATAATGGATGCAAGAAATACAAGTACAAACGAAAAGGGAGGTTAAGATGAAAATGCAAATTAGGGACAAAAAAGGGAATGACATTAGAAGAAATGAAAATAATGACGAGAAACAAAAAGGATTGGAGGAATTGAGAACGACAAGAAACCGAATCGGAAATCCCGTCAGACACCTGAGGGTATAAAGATCGAGAGAAATAAGAAGATGTTCATTTCTGATATTCAACTTTTATTAAACCATAAACTACTTCATGCCCCTGTTGTGGTTCTATGACGAGATTTTTGCTTTTGGGTGGATATTTTCCTTAATATGTAAAGAAACGAAATTGAGCTCTGCGCCACAGGCGTGCGCTTGATAGTAAGTACATAAAATAAAATAAATAGTAACCTGTAATTTGTAAAACGCGTGGAACACTTCCGCTTTAGGCGGCTTCCATGGTGTCACAAACTGGATAAGATCGATAAAATATCAGGTGTTTTTTGTCACGTTTTTTGACTAGGTTTGCGTATTTATTCCAGAATGAGTAAAATGATTCGTTGGCTAATAGAATAAAAAGTAGATTCCACGCAATCATTGTTGCACACAGATCAAATTTGCTTGCCAAATCGTACGCCATATTTGTTGTATTTGGGCTGTGCTCTGTTCACGTTTCGTATACAGTCGGTGTTCGTCCATCACATTGGAAATATATCGCAAACTAAACTAAACATTTATTTTTTGCGCCATCGTAACTTAAATCCCGATAAACTTATTTCCTTGGTCCGACAATGGTCTCTTTTTCGACTAACCTAACTGCGACATTATTATTGGTACATACAACAGTCCGTAACCACAGTCTACATATCAAAAGGAATACGATCGTACCCGACATACGTTCATTCCTGTTCGAGATGATATTATTACTGAGAACCGAGTATGTTTGCGAATCGCACCATAACTACGCTCGTGATGCGCAGCCCAAAATTCGTTTCTTAAAAGTATATTTAGTCTATGAACACATTTTTTTGACAAGTGCAAGAGATATGTTCCTTTTGTTAGATATACGTTGTTACGTATGTGTTTTGGTATTTCTGTTATGCCGTTCTGCTATGTTTGTTTATTACTATTCGGTGACACGCCGCTTATATCAAACTACATACTTCTCTCTTCTTTCAGGTAGTTATTGCCATTTCCTTCCTTATCAATTTAATAAAAATAATTGAGTAGCTGGTATTCGTTCACGCGACATATCTTATATACTCCGTTAATTTTTATGTTGAGTGTAGTAGTATCAGATACAGGGTAGGTTTTATTTCGACCTCAAAAGCAATATTATTGTCGGAACTAGAAAAAAAAAAAAAAAGAAAAACAGCACCGCTTGAAGGAAGTCTCGATTTGAAGTATTAACCACCGCAGTTAAACACCGTTTAGTGGGTAAAATATTGTCTGCACGTCCAGAATACCATGTGCAGTACCTCACGAAATACCCATAAAACGTATCATTACCGCGACTGCTCCTGTTACCCGGAGCATCTGCGAGACACCCGCGGACCAGGCGAAGCAGTCCTGTCAACTAATTGAAAAATGACCTCCTCCGCACGTAACTGGGTCGAAACACAAGTAATTAAAACGTGTAACTACATCTTTTTTTCCTTTTTTTTTAATAATCGTACCAAATCCGCCTTTGCACGGTCGACACATCAACCGAAATTAACATTATGGTACGGAATATCGAAAGCGAAAGTACTTTGAACATTTATGAGTATTGACACCTGTGCTTCGTGTCTGGAACTTTTTTGTTGGTCGTATTATTAGTATGAGCGTATAGGTATTTAACACATGTATCTACGTGCGAATTTGTAAATCCATCGCCGCAAACCTCGTTATTTTTAACCACCCGAACAGACACCATGAAGGTGACGTCACCTGTTTGTTATTTATTGCCCACAAAGATTGATTGCCTTGATGGTAATCGTATGACCCTTACTTGAAAATTCTCATTTCTGCAGTTATACAATTATACTTGTAGTTAGTTTCTTTTTTAAGTATCCAATAAGTCGTATTTTGGCGCACCTTTTTCCTTTCTGCTGCAATTTAGATTTTAATAACAACACATTTTCATTTCTCGTTTTAAATGCTTGTTTTACAGATATGTATATCTCGGATTAGTTGCACCACACATTTAGGGCAGATGTTTTTTGAATTTTTGTACATGTACCGTCACACGTGTTTTTGTATGTATGATATGAAATGCAAATGGGAATATGATTAACCCCATCTCTAGGAATACAAATGGGAAATGATCAACCCCATCTGCAGGAATCAACGCTAACTAGCTACTCTACTCATATCTCATTTGTATTCCAACAGATGGGGTTAATCATATTCCCATTACCATTTCATATCATATCCTTTATATACGGGTGAGTATAGACATTACCATGGTCATCACTTCCACAAAGGTGTACCGATGAGCCGTATACGGCGAAACGCGTCTACACATGGTGGAGGTGATGGTATAAACATTTTTCGGTTAATACGTATGTATGTACCCATAATAAAATTGCGGTTTCACAACTTCAATTCTAAAATGAGACCATAAATAAGAGTTCATAGCCCAAAACAAACGCACCTACGCGGAACATGAACATTTTTCAGCCGGCTCGCGTTCTTTAATAGTATATTATTTGATGAGCGTATAATGCCTATCATAATACACGCGGATGAAAAGTTATAAACACGAGTGAAACGAGTGTTTATAATTATCCGAGTGTATTAGAGGCATTATACGCGAATTA
>JARFOC010011759.1:0-10729 GCA_031763485.1 Osmoderma eremita | reverse complement strand
CAATTCTGAAACTTAAAACTATAAAATAATATTTTAGAGAGAGAGAATTGTTTTTCGGTTACACAGTGAGTGTAACAGTCGTTATACTTAATTTTTCCAAAATAAGCTTCATGTTGTCATAAGTTTCTTTCAAATTGCTTGCATGTACCAAAGGAACACACAACTCCACAATCGAAATAAGTTCTCCATTTCGATTGTGGAGTAGTACTGTTTTTCAGCATAATTTGGAAGAGTCAATGAACAAACGCCACTCATCTGTAATATATTCATGACCAAGCGTCTTGATGACAGAACAGACGTCATTACAAAATACAAGTCCATCTTCCATAGAGAAGAAATTCTCAAATTCTGCATGGCGATTAGGAATAAGAGCAACTTTTGTTCCCCTCTGAAGAAGATTCCAGTCTTAATCTGGAAACTAGAAGTTCGGCTTGCTTCTTAAACAACTTCAAATCGCGGACGAGGTCGTTGAGATCTTCTTGACTTTTTTATTTGTTTTCACAAAAACAACTTGATTTAATTTTATTATGATTATCGGCAATTTAATGTGCACTACTGTAGTACGCAGTTATACTGTTAAGGCTCCACACATGAATTCTAATGCCAATGAATGAGATCCAAGTAACGTGCGACGTACAGGCGGGAGCTTGTTATTAGTTCGACCTTCAGTAGGTGGTTTCCTATAACCAGATCAATCGCTTCCGCCCTGTAAGTATGTACACGTGTGTATGTTCCTAACGCGGAAATTAAGATATGCCCTAATTTGTACAGTCAAACGCTATTTTTACTTTCATACTGCTATAATTTTGTCTACAGCTGTATATAGTTACATGATGATCACGATCACACTATGCCGGTAAATATCAAATAGGCAAGGATAAGTTTGATGAGTCAAGTCTCTTATAATAATTGTAAAAGTTGTGGGTAATTATGTAATACGTGTTTGCTTGCGGTAACCCAACAGGATTTCGCAGAAGATGCTTGCATGTACTTACCACATGTTGCAAATATACATGTATTTAATTATTTTTGTTGTTTAAATTTGTATTACAGCAAACATTGTAACTGTAAAGTGCATTATTTTTTTTTGCGATGGTAATCCGTTATGAATACCGCGTGCATAGTTCTAACGCTACACGGCAGTGCAAGTCTCCCAATCTATGTGTACTAGATTCTGTGAAAGCTCTAGGAGAGACAGTCGAGGTGGTCTTAGTGGATACTAAAACCACCTCGACTGTCTCTCCTAGAGCTTTCACAGAATCGTCCTTTTTGACATCTACATCGTGAAAGCGCCGAATATCCTTGCAGCCTCCCTTACGCTCCCAAGTCTCTGTTTTCCCTCACACTCTCCCTCGTTCCAAAAAAAGTCCTAATCATACTGTAGATCGCCTGCCAGTTTTCCCTGGACTCCAATATATTATCAAGCAAGTTGTTTACGGTTATCTTAACTATTACTTTGTTCTTCGGTGTCGTCCCTTAAAGATCGTGTGCTTAGCAGTGTCGAGGGTACCGCAGTATGTGCAACCATCGTCCTATGCCATACCAATACGTTTCATATATGATCTCAAATTCTCGTGTTTGTTTGAGGTGACAGCCAACGTTGTAGTGTCCCTGCCTTTAACTTGGTATCTTTCCATTTTTGTAATTTGAACGTTCCTTAAATAATCTGAGATTATGTTTACTATGTATATAGGCGGATATCTCCCCGTTTCCTAATCTTTGTAAAATGAGGTTTCAATTCGCTGTGTCAAAGACATTTCGTATACATCTTCTGTCTCATTTTCAGACACATCCTTGACTATTTGCATTGCTTGCATCGTCCATCTACCTTTTCGAAACCCAATTTGATGCTGGGCCAGTCCTCCGCTTTCTTCTATTTCAATTTGTAGGATTAATGCTACGTAAACTTTAGTAAGGGTGACTTTACAAAGACATAGCAGTTTATAGGAGTTATACCCGTTTACTTTCTTTAGGGCTTGAAATTACTTTAGCAACTTTCAATTCAACAGGAAATCTTTGCGTTTTTGGGACTTGGTTTAATACCTCCAATAACTACTAACCGTTTTTTTCTCTTATGGGAGTTTTTGTATATGTTTCCCTTTTCTTGCACCTATGTGCTATACCACCCGTTCCCAAATCATTGTACCCTGTGTAAAGCTCTTTGGCCGGTTGGGATATGTAGTTTTTGGTGTCACAACGATTGCCTCTCTTCTAGGGTCACATAAAATGTGATATGCAGTCTCTATTGACCCTTCACACAGTCTGCAGATTGGGTTCTCAATGTCAACCCCAATTTTCTCTAAGTGTCCTTTCAGTGCAGGGTGTCCCCTTAGGAGTCATATTATTATACGAAGGTGATTCCAATTAAGATTTAGTCAGCCCTGTTTACTGATGGCTCCTTAATAAAGGTTTTGCCATGACTTTTCCTGGTCGTGTTTCCCAATATTCTTTGAGTTTTTCTGGAACAAATTTTCTTCTCTGCCCTCGTACTGCATTTTTAGACACTCTCAGTGCAAGTTCCAATGATCCTTTTTTCGCTAGCTCATCGTGTTTCTCATTGCCTGTGGTTCCTGAATGTCCAGGCACCCACAGCAAAGCAACTTTATTGCGTTCCGCGAGTGTATTCAGTTCCCGCATGCATTCCCAAGCCAGTCTTGATATCACTTTGGAGTTCCATAGTAACCTAAGTGTCGCCTGACTATCTGTTGCAATACAGATCCACTTATTATTGCAAGCCCACTTATTGTTTTCTATGCAATTTAGCGTACACTTCTTCTTGTACCGCAGTGGTGTATTTTCCTGGTGGGATGGTGGTTTTGATTTTTCTTTTAACACGGCCTTTATTTTATTCGTTATTTTGGACACTTCGTCTTCTTATTCCTTGTCTATGTCATTTTTGTCCATCTGTACCCCTATGAAGTTTCATTTCGTTCTTCCGCATCTGTAACTTAACTTCCTCTTCTCTCTTACGCATAGCGGTCTATTCTTTATTTATGTCGTTGGCCTGTGTCTTCAATTTTTTTTACTATAGTTTTAATGTCTACTTTTGTTTATGTGCTTAGTATCCTTCCGATTTAATTTCTAAGTTCCTCTAAGCCATTTACCTCTTCTCCTTCCCACGGTCTTTTCAATATTTACATGTGTTATTATTCCCTGTCCTTTCTCGGCAATATATTTGCTCTAGGCCTGCTATTTCTGTGCTTTCTGGTATCGTTTTGTCCCCACCCTGCGTGGTTTCTTGGTGTATCCACCTTTGTAGTGCTTGAGGGGCTCCCTGCAGAGGATTCCACCTCTGTAAAATTTCTTCTTCTGTTTTCTTCCTTCTGTAGCTCTGTTTCTTCTTTATTTTGCTTTTTTCTTTTAATTCTTCCATCTTGTTCCCACGAGTAGCTGAGGAATTACTCTGTCAATCGGCGCAGAGCGTCGTATACATAGACAAAAGCATTTCATCCCCACCGAGTCGTCCGGAAGTAATCGCTCACAACACTGTATCCCCTGTGTCACGCATCCATTGGACGCCATGGTGCTACAGCCTCGGATTTAAGTGTAATGGTTGGCTGGTTCGCCCCTGTTGGTCCGCGAGAGGTATTTTATTTCCCACCTATCCTCTGGCAGGACAGCGAACATTTCCTATCTGCCTCCTGGGGACGCGTCCGGTAGGGATTGTAGGTGTCTCCCTGGGTATCCAATCTCTTATAATTTTGGCCAAAATATTGCGGACTTTAACAGGACCGGAATCGGCCCAATACACCCAGAAATACAGGGTTACCTCCGAATAGCACTTTAGCAATACTAAAAAGAGAAATATATATAAATGTCTAATTGAAAAAGAAACTTGGAATCTTTGAAAGATTTCGAAAATTTTAATGCCAAAGTGTATCCAAAACCAGCGCATATCTTTGTTTATCCCATGTTATACGATAAAAATTCTGAGGATTCAAGTTCAGCAGCAAGTAAAAAAGAAATAAAAATTCTGGAATTAAATGCCATGATTAGCAGCCATCAATTCTGCTACGAAAATTATTGCTTACACGGGTAAAATTTAACATATCCTCGCGAATACGTTGAGCAGCTACAAAAATGCGATTTCGCAGGCGGCATTTTCAATGCCAGGACTACGATTGCACAGTAAACACTTAATGTATCTGTACAGAAAAAAATTTAGATCGGGACTACCGTGGTCTGCTCGTAGTCCCGATCTAAAGTCTGGCTTCCACGTTGAATCCATTGTGGGAATGTTCGCTTTAAATATTCTTGTATAACTCAAGCACTATGCGGGTGCGCCGCACTGTGGTCCGATTTTTATTATTTATCCACAAGTAGCTACAAGTTTTTCTTTAGCGTACATAATCCCTATAGTCTCTATAAGTCTCCCTATAAATTTCAGCTGCTACTTTTTGCTACTTCCTGAGAAAATAGAAATTAAATAAGTGAATTTGATACTTTATTAATCAATTTCAAACTAAGATTGAATGTGAAAGATATATTAAATAATACAATTAAAGTTTAAATAATAAAACAGTTATTATTAGGGTTAGGATAATTATGCACTAAAAAACTTCAAAATATGCATGTAAGTATGCACCAGAAATATCAGGAATATGCACTTAAATGTGCATTAAAAAATTAAAAAATAAATAATTTTTTTATCTTTTATTTATTTTTCCCTCGAAAAAAATCAAAATTAATGAAACTATAAGAACAAGTTATGATTACATTTAACTATAACATGGTATAACAGTTATTCCAGAGTTTCGATAAACGTTTAAGTATATCTTCTATACAATAAACTCAGAGAATCGTTGAAAAAAGCAGCGACTGTTCACTTTGATGATTCACTTTGTCCAAAACTTTTAAAGCCAGCACATATGATTTACCTTTTCCTTCATTAGCTCCTAATATACCAAATATAAAATTTGCAATGCATCTCTGTTCCACATCAGTGCTTTCATCCAACGACACCCAAATAAAATGATCTTTTACTTTTTCCCTTAATTTGTTTAATGTTGTGTTATACAAATCGGAAACATAATATTTTCCTAATGTTGACTCGTCTGGAACGCTTTGTTTCGTACGCTTTTCCATAAAATTGCGAAAAACTTCATTCTTTAATTTAGCTAACGGAATGTCAGCGCGAATAAAAGCCGTACAAAGTTCTTCAGCGAATACAGAGTGTTTAGGTTCAGGCGTCGGTAAACTGGAAATTAACATTTGTCGTCGTACTTATTTAATACTTTAGATTATTTTATTATCCCCTACAGCATATCTCCTTGCATTTCGAAACAAGAAATAATAGCATATTTGTAATTTCAACAGAAAATATGCATTAATGCTCTGAAGAATGAAAATATGCATTTATCGAAAAAAATACCTAAAATATGCAATTGCATTTACATATGCAAATATGTAAATGCATATTTATTCTAAGCCTAGTTATTATACACGATAGAAATTTTTTTTTTAATTTTATCGAATGAATGCCCTATATTTACTCTTATGATTACCGCCTGATTTTCGGCTCAATACTTTTTTCTTTTATATGGATGAAATCCTTTGTAGCTGATTTTCCTGAAAAAATGGTTTCAAAATTCCTATTGTACAAGAAGTTACAGATTTTGGTCGCGAACATGCTATTCTGCATCACTGTACGCCGTCGTGCATAAATCATAATTGTTGGCGTATAGCTAACGGTACCTCATCCAAATACTCAGGTAATATATCGTGTAGAAAAAGTAAATACAATGCTACATTCAATCGTTTGTGTATCGTGGTGGTAAACGCGGTAAACGTAGATTCGTCGGTAATGAGAATTGCTGGCGGAAGATCTAGCTGATGAACTTCTGTGCGTTGAAACCATTCAGAAGACAACCCGGCGGGAAAACCTAATTTCCTTAACCTTTGTATTTTCTGGATATAATACGGATGACGTAAATTACTTTTTAAAATTGTATGCAACCTAATTTTGGGCACATATAACTTCTCTCCCAATAGTTCTCGTAATTATGCCGGGATCCACTTTCTCGATGTTCGAAATATCCACTTCGAAACGTAGAATACTGATCCCGTTTTTCAAAGTCAATCGTTCATTTGTCTCAGCCGAAGGAAGACGCCGATTCGGAATAAAGACAAATCGTTTTCTCGTTATTACGTGCTCATAAAAGCGATTTTATTTTGTAATTAGGCTTTACTCGTATGCATCTTTCACAGCTTTTTTTATTCCTGCTATACAGTATTCAGCGTGTATAACTACAAATCGAAATTAAAACGAAACCAGCTGTAAATACAGAAAAAATAGATAGATTATAGTCCCAAGTTTAGAAGAGTGTATTAATTGAAAAATATATGTAAAGATTGCAAGGACTGTAAGGCAGCACGATAAACCTAGTGTGTTTATAGCACGGGTATGAATTAAGTTGACGAGAACCACATGCAATTGTTAAAGGAAATTCATTCTAAAAATATATCTAATCGAAGCCCTAGGTTGTTCAAACAGAATTGTTTTAATTCGTAACGTTATTGTCATTTATGATTTTTTTCCTACACAGCTAGGCAATTCCAAAACGTATAAAAATATCAAACAAAAGCAGCACTACCGCGAGCACTGTTGTAATTTTTAGCAGCGATTTTTTTCGTCACGATGACCTTGGCAATTGAATTCTAGGAAATACATAAACATATCTAGTATCGACTACAGTGAGCTACATTACGTCGACGTTACCCGTAATACATACACCTACTAATGTAAAAATACGATTCGTTTTTTTATGCGACACGACCAAATATTTTAGTTGTATATCGTGGCACTGTGTACGTGCATCTGGTGTTGTTTCTAAGTGAGGAAATCGCGTGTTTATAGCACCGTTTACCCTTGGCAATGTTCGTAGTAAGTGGTTTGTTGAAAGTGGGTGCAACGCATTATAGCCATGGTATTACTGAGCTTATTTCAAGAAAATTGAGTATGGAATTTGTTTAATAGTCAATGAAATTTATCCTCTACTGGCGCTAATTTTGTTAGTTGTCTATATTAATTACTAAACTTGGATTAACAAGTGTTATTATTAGGATGAGGTGCGTATTTTTATGCAACACAAAATGCCTGTATTATCACACTATTATAAAATGATAAATGCACAACAGATTAGTAGATCCAACGTTAATTATATTATACTTGGCTAATTATTATACTAGTGTAAGCGCATTATTTTTTTTATGGCTATGTATCTTTAATTGTTTTTATTGTAATTCCATGCTTTCCTAAACTAAAAGGTATTTTATAGTGAAGTGGGGAATCATACAGACGGTATTTAATTTAAAAAAATAAAAATGCTAAATCACTGAATGAAATACTAGTAATGAATATACCTACTAAAACTACTTCCAATCTTACAGGGAATAAGTTATCAGTATGAAGTACGTGTGC
This sequence comes from Osmoderma eremita, assembly GCA_031763485.1. Classification (NCBI taxonomy): domain Eukaryota; kingdom Metazoa; phylum Arthropoda; class Insecta; order Coleoptera; family Scarabaeidae; genus Osmoderma; species Osmoderma eremita. The sequence continues at coordinate 3,309 of JARFOC010011759.1, read as the reverse complement.
AACTTTCTCGAAAACTAGAGTAATATGCTTCGAAAATACAAAGCACATGATTAGAAGACTGACAATTCACTATGGAAATTCACATTCTTCTCTTAATCTGCTTGTTATTGCAGTCGTAAAAAATGTTTGTGCCAATTCTAAAGTTACATATACAGATTACATTTTGTAAAACGAATAACAGACAATATTTGCTACCATTTTAGATGATGAAATATCATTTCGTAAGTTTTCCTAAAATATTTAGTATTAGTAATATCCGGTGGTAAGTATATAACATTTGTTCCATTTTGATAAGGATATTTTATACAAACTATTTTGTATCGACGTTCAAATACCGTTTTCAAAAAGCTCTTTGTGTTAAAGCTTTCCTAACAATATCTGGTTTCGTCTTACGGTATTGCTGATGTGAATTAAAAGAAGAAAAAAAACGAATTTAAAATTTCTACTTTAAAACTAAATTTGCGGGTCAATAAGCCGTGAATGTGTCCAAAGAATTTGGGAATTTATAGCGAATTTATAGAATCTTGCCGTGTTCATGTTTCATAAAAGTTAGTCACAGCAGGTATAACAAGGGCCCTCTCACTACACAGAGGAAAGAATTTTGAGGAAAATCCTTGGTATAAACCCACGATATAGTGCATAAATGTGGACCTACAAAAGCCAACATTTTGTAATGCACTGATTTAATAAATAAGTTCAAAAACAAAACATGTATTGAAACAATTATTGTTCGGAGTGTGCTACTATAAAGTAGTTGTTCATGTGTCCCGGCAGTTATACTAAGCCTCATAAAAATCTAGAATATTAATCTAGATTAATAATCTAGTGTTCGCAATCACTGATCAAAATGTGAAATGAGGATTCAATATTTTCCATTCTGTCACACTTCTCACATTGGTAGTAGGTGTTTTAGCGTTATCTGTAATCTCGTTGTACTCCTTCGCTATACAGGATGTTTACGGTCTTGTGATTTTATTTTCAAAGGGTGGTTAAATAAGGTCATTAACGTAAAAATATCTTAACAAAGTTGCACAATAAGAGAGATATTAATGTAAAAAAATGTCGTTTTTGTTTTTTATTATTTTTAAGTGTTGATTAACCACCATAAAAAAAGGTTTTTCACGCTAAAACGATTGATCAACAACTTGTGCAAATTAAATGTAAACGATAGGTTATTGTGAATTTTTTACTAAGTAGCCTGATGTCTGTAGTTTTTTTCATCTGTCAAGCTGTTTCATTAGTTGTCACTGCATTGCTGGTTTGACGTAAATTCCGAATAAATCCTAAAAATGGTACATCGCACCAATAGTGAATACGTTGACATGTTGTTAATTTATGGTGAAGTACGCCAGAATTCTGCTGCTGCAAGTCGATTGTACGATGATCGGTTTCCTAACAGGCCAACACCTATTCCACAAAAATTCACCGCTCTAGTAATCCGTGCACGAGAAACTGGTGTACTGCGAACACGTCAAGGTTGAGACGTCAAGGTGGTCCTGGCCGACACCAACGAATTTTGGATGACGAAGAAGAAGTCTTGAATCTTGTCGAAGAAGATCCTTCTAGTAGTACTCGAAAAATATCTCGCCAATAAATGTATCAAATCGAATTGTCTGGCGAACACTGCGCGAGAATCAATTGCATCCATTCCATGTACAAAAAGTACAGGCTTTACAACTTCATCATCCTTTACAGATTTGCCGATGGTTTCTATAAAAAACATGTAGAAATTCCAAACTTTTCTTGCATTGTATTGGTGACTGATAAAGCAACGTTTACACGTGACGGCATAAATAACTGTCGTAATACTCATATTTGGGCTGTGGAAAATCCACATGCTGTTTATCGTAATCATTTCCAGCAGAGATTTTCGATAAACGTTTGGACCGGAGTGGTCAACGGACAACTTATTGCCCATTTGTGTTGCCAAATCGAATGAATGGATATGATTATCTCTCGTTTTTTTCAAATTCATTTGATGGAACAATCCTTTGAATGTACGTCGACAAATGCGGTTTCTTCACGATGGCGCACCGCCGCATTTTAATTGTTTAGTTCGCCAACTTAGATAATGTGCTTGAAAATAAGTGGAGTGGTCGAGGTGGTCCTATGCCATGGCCACCTCCATCACCCGACCTTAACCGTCTTGATTTCTACTTATGGGACGTTATGAAGACCATGGTATACACCAACGACAGGATTGATTTAGATGATCTTCGTAACCGCGTTGAGGCAGCTGCGGCGACAATTCAACGGCCTAGTAAATTATGCCAATTCATGGATACGTCGAGCGAGACTTTGCATTCAACAACACGGCGATAACAACTAGTGTGAAGTGAATTCCATGAAAAACATAAAATTGTTTAAATTAATATGCTTCATCACCACTTAAAAATTTAAAAAAATAAAAACCACGTTTTTTTACATTAATATCTCTTATTATGCAACTTTGTTAAGATATTTTTACGTTAATGACTATTTTAAGATGTTTAATCACCCCTTGAAAATAAAATCACAAGACCGTAAACACCCTGTATAGCAGATTAGACCAAGATCTACCTATTATTAACCCGGTGTGGTTGATTGTTCTGTCTGAAAAAGTCATATTGGATATGCTTATGAAAACTACTTAATTCTTTCTTGAAAAATACAATTTTCCTTAATTAAATTCATGCAAATATTTAATTATCAAATTAGTATTTCTTTTTGCCAGGACTCGGTTTAAATTAAATGTTATTGTTCAATGTTTCACGAATTGTGGTGTATTGAATCTTCAAAATTCAAGGTAAGCACTGCTATTAAAACAAGCTTTTATTATACGTGCGTGCTCCAAGTAATGGAGTGAACGACAACAAATTTATGATTTCTTACGTCATATTGTAATTCTTGGATGTTGGCGATGTACTAAAACCACACTAAATTTTGGTTACTTCATAGGTTTATGGTCATAACTCGATAGGCGATTATTGCATTAAAGTTTATAAATATTGGTGTAGTCAGATTCCTTTGTGAATATATTGCTTGATTTTTTTCGAAATACCAAGAAACGTCGGTTGCCAACTGGCCCCTAGAAGTTTGTATGACCCACAACACACTGCAATCGATTTTATCATTCATTTACAATATTTGTAATAGTTCCTTATCGTTAGGTTAAAAATACAAGTACCTACAGACATATTTATTAATGTGATAATTTTGTGAATCATACTTTTATATTGCATACTATATTTCATATACATACAGCTGTGTGCGAAAAAATAGCAGTGCATTGAAATAAGCTAAAAACTAAACCACAACACATTATAAATT